>JBAMMX010000013.1:600000-786982 GCA_037126225.1 Dillenia turbinata
CTGAACAAATCTAAATTAAGTGAGGCTTTTTGAAAATGAAACTAGACTTCCGTAGCTTGAAAATGACATATGATTCATTGAAATCTGAAGAGAATTGGAGTTTTAGTGATTTTTCAAAGTTAGATGTTCGACAGAGAAATACTCTGTTCTGCCCTGTTTCTGCCATGGAATTTGTCTCAATTTTGACATGTCTTCTGGTCTGAACCAACCTAACACCTAGTTATGCAATTTGTAGATCTATGTCTTATCTTTAATTTGAGATAAGAATCGTGTGATTTGGATATATGTAGTGAAAGTTACAGCCAGTTTTCCAAGACTGCGCAGATTGGAAATTGTGAAATCAAGATCACTTAGAACAAAGCTTCATGTCCTTGTGTAATTGAAGTAGAATTTAGCTAGAAATGTAAAGGAATATTGTTTTATGGTTAGCTTTGAGTGAAAACTTGAAGTTATAAAATCCAAGAATGTTAGTTCAAAGAGAAATGATTTGCTTAAGACATGAAGGTATGAGAGTGAGCTTTAAAAATAGTTGGTGATAATTCTAAGCATGGAAACATATATTCCTATTTTGCATAGCATGCATATATCCTCTTAGTAACATTGGAAACATACATATGTAACCCTAATCCTTAGTCATGAATAAGGGATTTAGTGAAATTTAAAATGAGCCAACCATTGTCGACTATATAGCAACCAAATTTACAAATCCATTATATGGTCCTCGTAGGACACAAAGTTGGAGGCATATCATTGGGAGCATACTTCTTCTTATTGTGGTGTATTTTAGGGAGTGACATACTCTCCCGTATATTGTGAGTAGGACTTTGATACTATGTTCTCGATTGAGCAAAATCCATATTTTATAGCTTTTTAAACTGATATATTTTATGACATGTGTAAAAGCATGAGATTTGATCTACGTTTTATAAATGTTTCTTTTGTGATCATTGGAGTGTCTTAAATGATTTGATTTAAATGATATGCATCCATGGATTTTGTTGAAATGATATCGTGCCACTCTTTGAAAACTTGATATGATTTATATGCTACCATTGCATTGGTACACTGATTTGAAATGGTTTGACGAAATGTGTGGGCCGGATGCCCACTTGTGACGTGATGATGTGATGATTGTTGCTTGTGGATTCCGTAGCTACGAAGGGCATTTGTAGAGGCATCCATTGTGTTCGAATACGCTTCGGCCGGGGGTATTCCACAAATGTCATGACATAAATGTATGGGTCCGGTTGAACCAAAAGGGAAGGTCCGTCCAAATAGGCGGTCTAGCACCGGGAGTTGCTTATACATGATTATTATATACGTATGGGCCAAATTGAACCATGTAATGGGGAGGTCCATCCAAATAGGCAGTCCAGCACTGTGAGTTGCTTATATGTGGCCAACGTTACGGCAGAGAGCTAAATTTAAAATTTCACATGCATTTGAAAAACTCCCGATGCACCTATCATTGGTCTCAGTTGACTACTGCTGGGATTGATTTTCTAGCTAGCTCTATCAATCTGTGGTTTGGTATGGATGCATTTGTTTGACATTTTGATGTATGATTTATGATTATATGATTTATGGAAATGCCATGCTCGATTTGAAAATCATTATGCCTTAAAAATGTGTTTTGACACTCCATGCTCACACCCACTATTGAGAACATGATGTTGATTCCCTCACTCACTGAGTATTTTCCCATAATATTCACCCCTCACTTTTCCATTATGACAGAGATAGATTTGGCAGGAAGACGTGTCGAGAGACCTTGGCATATTTGATATACACTTGGAGACATTGAGCCTTGGGTATGGTACTAGCCATTCTTCTGTGATGAAATTGATGATGTACATATTTTTGAGGTTCATAGTATGACCATTGTACATTTTTATCGGGATGACTGTAACTGTATTATGTAAATGTAAATTGAAACTCTCGAGTTGTTAAATTTTCATGCATTGAGGCAAAGTGTTGTGTTTTAAATTTTCTTTTACTTGGGAATATGTTTTTGAGGAAAATCCGGTTTTAAACGGGTTGATTTGATGGCCTTGCGGTATCCCAGAATATGGGGAGGTTCTGCCCATATGCTGAGATATCACGACAGTTGTCGCGTACTCGATCCAAGGGGTCGGGGCATGACAATTTGCCACACATACACCATCATTTCACAAACATTCCAATGTCATTCACTGTGTCATAATTTCATCAAAAGGTTACCAAACAGTTCCACAATATTCATAAATAAAATATCCAACAATTTATAATACATATTCATTCATAAATATAATGGATGCAAACATATTTCAAATTCTTATTTTGGAATATCCCACAATTACAAATATTGTACAAAATCATATGAAATCATTTAAAACTATTTATAAAAGAATTTTAAAACTATTTTTCTCATTTACAGGTGCGATCCGTCCACTCACCTATTGGGTGTATCCACTCCCAAATTTCCCAACTAAATGAAAATCATTTTTGGGTCATAAACCTAATTCATTGGTCATAAATTAATCATTAAATCACATACCAATACTAAAACAAATCGGTTTCTTTTTAATAGTTTACAATTCTAGTTTTCAATTTAGCACAACTATGAATTTTGGGTCGTCTTGCCCACTATTAAGTCCTCTTATCAATGTGAAATTTGAACTTTTTGGCCACCTTATTCCAAAGCAAGATGTCCAACGTATGTAAATTTTATTCTTATGGATTACCTTGCCAATACGATGGGTCACTCTGCCCTATTGAAACCTAATATTTTAAGGGTGAAAAATGAGCAAAATGGACATCTAGTGTAACATTGATACCTCGGTGTACTCATTTTTGTATTCCTCTCCATTTTATATATGATATTACTTGTGGTTCTATATAGAAAATCCACTAAGAAATTTTTTTGCTAAAACCAATCCGGAAAATTTCGACCCAATCGCCGACAAATAAAAAATTTCCAAAATAATGACCGATGGTCCAATAATAATGAGGATGACTCTAAAGAGTATAAAAACCTCAAACTTGGGTAGATCTTACTTCGTAGATCTAAATCGCACATTTCCCGAAAATCATCGGTAAAACCCCAGCCGGGTCGAACGTGACTCGAAAAGGCTAAACGACCATGTTTTGAAGTGAGATAAATTAAATTGGGCCTAATACTAGATTTTGGGTCTAATGTGCAATTATAAAATTTTTTTTGGGTCCAATGAAATTTTTATAAGTCAAGAGACTCATTTGGAATTAATAAGAATTTAGAAGGATGATTAGAGTCTTTGGTTAGTATGTAATTAGATTGAAATTATTGGATTAGAGAAGTGAGAGAAAATGATTTTGGTATGGTGCAAAATGATCCAATGGTGAGAAATAATTCTTGAGATGATCAATGGTTGAGATTAGAAGAAATTAACAAGTGTTCCCTCCTAAACCAAGACAAAACAAAAGGGTAGAGAGAGAGAGATGACTTGACCGGATGTGAGGTGAAGAGAGAAGAGATGTTTAACCTTTGAAAAGTTAATCCAAGGGTGAAAATTGAATGGAGGTGAGATGAATTAATTTGGGCCATTGGATTTAGTTAGTGGGAGACAAGATTACAATTCCTTGAGTGAAAGTGTGTATTCTTGAAAATAGACCAATGGTGAGGATTTAACTTGAAATTAGATCAAAATTTTGAGCCCTTGGATCTTGGTTGGTGGGAGACATTCAATTAATGAGGAAGTGATTTGTAGTGTGAGAATGTGAGTCTTTATGTGAAAAGATAGGGAAACCGTGAGAGAGAAGAGTGAATTCTTGAATTGTGATCATGTAATCCAGTGGATTAGAATTGATCTTGAGAGTGTTTAATGGCTAGGATTAAATGGAGCAAATCTAAATAAGCTAGATACTTAACTCTTCCAAAACCGTGAGGTGTTCAAAGACAAGGAACACAAAAACTCTCTTCATTTTTCCTCTCAGGGCAATGAGTTGCTGGTAAAGAAGCTCAAAAATTTTCTACATTACTACCCCAAAATTTTTACAAAGACCAATTCCTCACAAGCCCAATTTCCACATATCCAATAATTGGAGCAAGAGGAGGAGTCTTGCATAGTGAAGATTCAAAGAGACCGAGAGTTTCAAGTGGAAGGAAAAATCTATTTTTCTTCAAGTTTCATCCAACATTTCCAGGTAAGATTGTCTTCTCTCACACTCTAATATAACATACTTTGTTTTGGAGTGAAAAGAAGGAGGTTAACAGGGTGAACTTATGTTGACTGAGAGCTAGGAGCAAGGGAGAGATGGAGATCTTGTGAAGAGAAATTTTGGTTGGGCTTGAAACATCCAAATTTAAGGTCAATAAAATTCTGCTCTTTTCTGAAATTTGAAAACCTTGTATGAATGTGCTAATGTGATGTTTTTAGCATGTTTTTATAACCTAAAGTCTAGGAGGAACTCAAATGAAACATGAGAAATATGTGCAGAAAATTCAGACCTTGTGTGGCCGAGAGTATGGATAAGAGAATGTGTTTTGGTGAGTTGAAATTTAGTTTCAAAATGCAAATCATGTGTGCAGAATTCTAATGTGAAAGTGATGAATATATGTGTGTATTTGTTGATTGAAATGATGTGGGAAAAGTGTGCAGAAATTTGTTTTTGTTTGGCTAAGAATTTGGAGGAGAGAAAGGTGTATTGGTGAGCTAAAAATGTGTCCTGCATTTTGTAAGTTTGTGTACAGAAATTTGAATAAAAAATTCTGAGTTTGCAATGTGGATATGGACTGAAAAAGAGGGTGTTTGGTTGCTGAAAACAATGGGATGAAATTATGGAAGAAAACTACATTAAAGGCCAAGAAATGTGGTTCAATAATGTGTAGAAATTTTCTACACTAAAAATGATTAAGGTGAGACCATTTTCATGCTAGCCGAGAAGTAAATTGTGGAGAAAAAAGGTCTTAATGTGTGCAGAATTTTAGAAGTGGTGATAAATGTATATGTGTGCTAAGGTAACGTGATAAAATGTGTATTAGATTGGTAAGTAGCCGAGAATGTAAGAAATACATATGAGCATGTGTATGTGTAATGATTTTAAAATGTGAAATCTTATGAAGGAGTGATAAATTCAATTTGATATGTTAGCATGCAAAATTTTAAATGATGAATTATACAATGAGCAATGAGAGTGTGGACTATTTTGTGCATAAAGGAGGTGAGCTTTTGAGCATAATAAATGTTAAATTTTTGTGGTCTGTTTTGAGTGTACAAAGAGATAGAATGTGAAAGTGATGGTTTGGTAATAAAAAAGGGGACAGCTTATATACACATTAGAAGCCTACCTAAAATGCCCTAAGTCTTAATCCTAAACGAAGGATTTATTTAAAATACAATTTAACATTTTGGTTTTCAATTTTATTTATATACGTTATATGTTGCAATTGTAGTGACATGCATGGTGACCGAATGACAGGAGCACATGTAACGCCGACACTGCGGTGTTCATACGGTTGTATTTTCGTTCTTAGATTTAAATAAAATAATTCTCAATTTATATATATAGAGAGAGTGAAATATTTAATTTTATTGATTTTCGATTTAGGAGTATTAAAATTTAATTTTTGGTATGTTCAAAAGTATCTGTATTCCAATTCGTGATGCGAAGAATATATTTTTCACTTATTAATTTAATTATTTACTCAATTATTTACTTATAAATCTATTTATCTAATTTAAAAATTAGAACTTTAATTTTAAAATGGATATAAAAATATATATATATGAATATTTATTTAATTATGAATTTAACAAATACTTATCTTCTCATTTATAAATTGTTTTATATATATATATATATGTATTAAATAATAATAATAATATTAATATTAATAATATTAATATTAATAATATTAATAAAAAAAAAATCGGAATTAGGGCGTAGCCCTAATTCCCTCCCCTTTTTCCCCTCTCCTCTCTCCCTTCCCGCGACCCTTCGTCTCCCTCTCCCGCGCGACTCTCCCACCGCCGCCGCCCTCCACTGCTACGGCCGCTGTCCCCCTCCGCAGTGTTCGCCGCCCCTTTTCGCCATAACCCACAGCCACCGACACCCCTCTCTCTCTCTCTCTCGGCTTCTCTTTCACCCGCGAGTTCTCTCTCTCCCTCTCGCGGATTCTTCGCCGCTCGCTGCCCCTTTTCTCCGCCACCCCACGGTGGTTCGACCACCAACCATCTTCCACTCTCTACTTCCCTTTGTGTCTCAGTCTCCTTGTCTCTCTCTCTACGCGTGCATCGCGCGACTACTCGCGCGAGACAGCCCTAGGCGGGCGAGACAGCTCCTGCAGTGCGTGACTGCTCGCGCGACAGTCCCTGCTCCAGCGCGCGAGACTGCCCCAGCGTGCGCGAGAATGCCCCAGCGCGCGCGACCCTGCCTCTCCCTGTCCTGTCCGCTCGACCACGAGCTGCTCACTGTGGTGAGCCTTCTGCGATCATCGCAGAGCTCTAAGTTCGCCTGCAGACTTCATTTTCTACGTTGGGTAAGATGAGTTAAATTTAGGGTTTCGATTTCATTGGTAATTTAGTATAATTGCTGAACCATGCTTCGATTTGGACATATTTCAGGATTCTGGACTGAGTTGTAGGCGCACGGACTTTAGGGTTACGAATCGGGAAACCCTAGGTGAGAGATTTCTAACTGATTCAGTTAATTTAATGCATTTAGGGTGAAACTAGCATAAGGAAGTGTTGTATAGATTCAGGATGTACGTTAGACTCGATTAGAACACATTGTTTGATATTATATGTTATTATTTAGGTCAAGTATAAAATTTTATACGAAATTGAGATGTTTCGAATGATAGAATTGAGTTAAATTGATTTAAATAGTTTCACGTAGAGTTTAATTTGATGAATGCATGAAAACAGTCAAAATTTGGGATTTGAGCTTAAGGATTGATGTGTTGTTTTACATTATGGTTGGTGTTGCATATAGGTAAGTCAAATACAATCTTTATATTATGAAAATAGGTTTCGATACCTTTAAAATGACATATGGTTTGAAGGAATCGGATGGAAATCTAAAAGTGTATGATTTTTCAAAGATTTTTCCATTTTGTGGGAAATTTGTTTATTTGAGATCGGTTTTCGATTTTGAATGGTTTTAGGTGTTTGAATTTAGATTGGTTTGGATTTTGTTATTTATTTATAAATGGAATGAAATTGATTTCATCGGAGTACATTTATAAATTAAAGAGTTTGGGGTTTGTACAAACTAAAGGAAAATGATAAATCCTGAAAATAGTTGAAAAATTGATGAAATTGATGAATTGATTTAGGTTGACCTTCTTAGAGACTCGAGGAGTCGAGTTGGTTCGATTCGTGGTATTATTGGGGAGTGCACTACCCTCCCCCATACGGTGAGTGGGACTACAATATCTACTATTGATTGATAAACCATGTTTTATCGATTTTCAAATGACATGATTTCTATACGTGTGAAAATTGAACTTTTGGATTTTGATAAGTATTTATATACATATTTTTGTAACCTTTGGAGTGTCCCAATTACTGATTTTATAGATATGCATCCATGAGTTTGATAACTGAATATTGTGCCACCTTTTTGATATAATGACATGTTTTAAATGCTTCCACTTGCATTGGCACATGATTTGAATGGATTTATACGTACATTGGGCTATATGCCCGGCTGATATTATGATACGATGCATGGGGCTATATGCCCGGCCGAAATGGTGTTGGGATGCATGGGGCCACGTGCCCGGCTGATTTGATATTGTTCCGTAGCTACGAAGGACGTCTGGTAGCGGCACCCCTTGTGTCCAGATACGCTTCGGCCGGAGGTATCTACCAGATTGTCGTGTGTATGGTTGTCCCAGGTTGAACCCTCATCGGGGGAGGACGTTATCTTTGTCTAGCACTGGGCGGGGGCATCATACACGGCCGACTATTTATACGTATATGATTATTATTATTATTATTTACAGGCTAGTTGGAGTAGCCTGTGGCCAACATTGGGGTAGAGAGCCATTTTTGACATTTGCATTGTGAAAACCCCCAATGCGCCCGTTCTTGGTCGAGGTAGACCATTGTCGGGGTTGTTTATTCGGCCGCTCTTCTCATGTGATTTGATACTTAGATGGATGCATATGTTATTTTGTGATGTGTGCCTTGAGATATGTTTAAAACTGCACGCTGTTTTCATATACCCGATATTGTATTACGTGCTTTGACACTCCAAGTTCACACTTGATATTGATAGCACAATGTCTTTCCCCTCACTTGCTGAGTATCCTCCCATAGATACTCACCCCTCTCTTTTCCCTCCCCAGACAGGATTATGGTGCTAGGGCGACGCATTTGGCTCTAGGGGATTTGATAGCTTGTTGACGGATTTGGTTATTCTGGATTGTGAGGTTTTAAGTTTAAGTTGAAACTTGAATTACGTATTTTATTTCGACCCTACGAGGTCGTGTTGAGGTCCATAGTTGACCGTGTACATTTTTATGGGATGGCTGTAATAATTATGGACATTGTTGTGAAACTCTCATATTATGCTTGCATTGAGGCATTTGTAAACATTTAAACTCTTTACTTGGGAAACTATTGTATACTATATAAAATTTAGGTCCGCTTGATGTAGCGGTTGTTCATGCTCTAGTTGGGCATGACAGTAGAGGTCTGTGGTTAGAACTGTTAGTGATTTACTTAGCCTAGCGTTGTTCTGGATGTCTGCTGTGGTTGATGGGTTTTGGAGAGGTCGGGATGGCCATTGTTTTATTTTCAGGATGATCTTGATTTATACAGGTTTAAAACAGGTTGAATTGTACATGGGAGACCTCCAATTTATGGGGAGGTTCTGCCCGATTTTCTGTAGAAATACAACCGACATTCAGGGCAACGGGCGGTTGTTCACGATCCCGGTTCGGGGCGTGACAGCACATTTCCTACATATTTGGGTGCATTTTTAGGGAGTGACATACCCTTCCATATACAGTGAGTGGGACTTTGATGTTATGCTATTGATTGGCATGCTCATGTTTTATAGCTTTTCAAAATTGACATATTTTATGACATGTGTGCAAACATGAGATTTGGGTTATGTTTTATAAATGCTTCTTTTTGTGATCATTAGAGTGTCTTAAATGAATTGATTCAAATGATATGCATCCATGAATTGTGTTGAAATGACATTGTGCCACTTTTTGAAAACTTAATATGATTTATATGCTTCTATTGTATTGGCATACCGATTTGGAATGATTTAATAAGATTTATGGGCTGGATGCCTACTTGTGATAATGATGATGAGATGATGTCCCTAGTGGATTTTCGTAGCTATAAAGGGCGTTTGTAGAGGCACCCATTGTGTTCGGATACGCTTTTGCAGGAGGTATCCCCAAATGTTATATGTATAGTTGCGGTTGGTTGAACCAAATCGAGGAGGAATGTGTGACGCCACTGTCTAGCACTGGGCAGGATTCTATACATGATTGATTATACATATGCATAGACACAGTCTAGCTGTTTGAACCATAAGGGGAGGACATGTGTAAAACCACTGTCTGGCATTTGGTGAGGCCCGTGGCCAACATTTGGGTAGAGAGCTAAATGTTTGTATACTTGTATATGGAAAACTCCTAACACGCCTGTCATTGGTCGTGGTAGACCATTGTCAGTCATCATATAAATGTGAGGGGTGAGTATGAAGGAAAATACTCAGTGAGTGAGGGGATCGACATTATGTTATCAATAGTATGTGTGAACACGGATTGTCAAAGCACATTTTAAAACATTATAACATTATAAATTGAGCATGGCATTTCTATAAATCAAATGATCATACATATAACACATCATAACATCAACAAATGCATGTATTAACATTTTCGAAAAATCATTTAGAGCTTGCCAATAAATATCCCCACAATGGTCTACCACGATCGATGACGAGCGCATTGGGGGTTTTTCATATGCAATTATAAAAACATTTAGCTCTCTTCCCCAATGTTGGCTACGGGCCTCACTAACTCAATCGGCTAGCCTGTGTCTATACGCATACATATAATTAACCATGTATAGAACCCCGCCCGATGTTAGACAGTGGCGTCACACATGTCCTCCCCGATTTGGTTCAATCGGCCGCGACTATACATATGATGTTTGGGGATACCTCTTGCAGAAGCGTATCCGGATATAATGGGTGTCTCTACAAATGTCTTTCGTAGCTATGGTAATCCACTAGGAACATCATCACATCATAACATCACAAGTAGGCATCCGGCCCATACATTTCATTAAATCATTTCAAATCAATGTGCCAATGTAATGGAAGCATATAAATCATATGAAGTTTTCAAAGAGTGACACAATGTCATTTCAACACAATTTATAGATGCATATCATTTAAATCAATCCTTTGAGACACTCTAATGATCACAAAGAGTAGCATTTATAAAACATAAACCAAATCTCATGCTTTCACACATATAATAAAATATGTCATTTTGAAAAACTATAAAACATGAATTTTTACTCCATCAAAAACATAGCATCAAAGTCCCACTCACAGTATATGAAAGGGTATGTCGCTCCCTAAAATACACCACAATGTGAAATAAATGTGCTCCCCTGGCTCATTCATCAAACGTGTCACTACAATTGCAACACATAAAATATATAAATGAAATTGAAAACCACTATGTTAAATTATATTTTAATTAATCCTTCGTCTAGGACCAAGAAGGCATCTTAGGTAAGCTTCTAATGTGTACATATGCTATCCCCTTTTCCATCACCAAAACGGCAACTTCAATGCTCATTTCCAAAAGCACACAATTCAGCTGGCAAGTTTCAAGATTTTTGTATGTTTAAGATTTCAATTTCCTCTTTCATGTATTCTCATTCACGTATTCTTGGCCTCAATGTTTCCCATATCTTCCTAACAAAACCATGCCACTTTAAACCACCAAAACTATCACTCTCACATTCTATCTCTTTGTATACTCAAAACAGTCCACAAAATTTTAGAATCTAGTATGCTCATATGTATCCCTTACATTCTCGGCAACTCACCAAACTAATACACATTTATTCACATCACCTTAGCACACATATACAAACTATACATGCACACACACACGCACATTTATCATCCCTACTAAAATTCTGCACACTTGTGTAACAATTGAAATTATAAATTACATAGCATTGATTTTCTCTCGGTTCCACTGTCCTTTCCAAGCCTCCTTCTCGGTTAGCATGAAAATGGCCTCACCTAAATCAATTTTTGGTGCAAAGAATTTCTGCACATTATGAACCACATTCCTTGGTCTTTTAAGTAGTTTTCTTACACAATTTCATCCCATTGTCTTCAGCCAACAAGTACCTTGTTTTTCAGTCAATATACACATGTACATACTCATAATTCTCATTAAAATTTCTGCACACAAAATTTACAAAATGAAGGACACTTTTTCAGCTCACTAATACACCTTTCTCTTCTCCCAATTTCTTGGCCAATAATAAACAAATTTCTACACACTTTTCTCACATCATTTAAATCAACAAATACACACAAATATTGATCACTTTGCACTAGAATTCAGCATGCATGATTGGCCTTTTGAAACTAAATTCTCGGCTCACTAAAAACACATATATGTCTCCAAATTACATGCTTAACTCATTCTCAATCTCTCCTGGGCAGAATGTAAATCCCCTATTCTTTTTAATGCTCTCGGCCAAGGTACAAATGTACACACATGCTCATAAATCTTTAACCAAAATTCTGCACGCATTCCTCATACTTCATTTAGGTTCTACCTAGGCTCTAACTTATAAATCATGCTAAAACATCGTATTAAAACATTTACACAAGTTTTCTCCAAATTTCAGCAAGTGCAGAATTTCTTTTTACCTTAGATTTTGATATTTCAAGCCCAACCAAAACCTCTCTTCAAAAGATCTCTTCCTCTCCTTTGCTCATAGCTCTCGGTCACCCTAGGTTCACCAAGTTAGTTTCCTCCTTTTGGCTCCAAAACAAAATATGTTATACTAGGGTGTGGGAGGAGACATCTTACCTAGAAATGTTGGATGAAACTTGAAGAAAATCAAGTGTTCCTTCCACTTGAAGCTCACGACTCCCTTTGAATCTTCACTATACAAATCTCCTCATTTTGCTTCAATTTTTAGATATGTTGTAACTGGGCTTGTGATGAATTGATCTATGTAAAAATATTAGGGTAGTGTTGTAGAAAATTTTTGAGCTTCCCTACTAGCAAACTTATGGCCATGAGAGGAACTAAGGAGAGTTTTTTGTATCTCTTTGGCTTGAACACCTCACTAATTTAGTAGAAAAAAGCTAAGTGTTTAGATTTATTAAATTGTTCCATTCAATCCTAGCTCATAAACATTTTCAAGATATATTATAAGGCATTGGATTTACATGGTCATAAGCAAGATTCACTCTCTCTCTCTCACGGTTTCTCTCTTTAACTCACTACAAACACAATTTCTCACACTACCTCTCAAGTTTTCATTAATGTTGTGTCTCCCACCAACCAAGATCCAAAGGCTCATAATTTTGATCCAATTCTAAACTAAATCCTCACCATTGGTTTGTTTTCAAGAAAGCACACCCTTTCATACAATAAATAGTATTTTTGTCTCCCATTAACTCAATCCTACGGTCCAAATTAATTCATCTCATTTAAACTAAGTTTCCACCCTTGGATAAAATCTCTTCTGTCCGCACCACAACCGGCCATGTCACCTATCACTCTCTATACATTTGTTTGTTCTTGGTTTAAGAGAATACATTTGTTAAATTTCTTAAATCTCAACCATTGATCATCTCTAGGATTATTTCTCACCATTGGATCATTTTGCACCAACCAAAAATCATTTCCTCTCACTCCTTAAATCCAATAGTTAAAATCTAGTTACAAATCAACTAAAGATACTAACCATCCTTTTAAATTCTTATTAATTCCAAATGAGTCCCTTAACTTATAAAAATTACATTTGACCCTGAAAATTTTTATAATTTCACATTAGACCCAAAATAACGTATTAGGCCTAATTTAATTTATTCTGCATCAAAACATGATTGTTTAGTCTTACCAAATCACATTCGACACGGCTATGGTTTTACCGACGATTTTCTGGAAAATTTGCGATTTAGCACTATGAAATAAGATCTACCCAAATTTGAGGTTCTTATATTCTCTAGAGTCATCCTCATTATTATTAGACTATTGGTGGTCATTTTGAAAATTTTTGAATTGCAGACGATTGAGCCAAAATTTTCAAAAGCGGTTTTAGTGGAAAAATTTTTTAGTGTATTTTTCTATATAGAAACATGAGTAATATCATATATATAATGAAGAGGAGTACAATAATAAGTACACCGAGGTATCGGTGTTACAAGTTAGCCGAGCAACAAAGCTCCGCATAACAAATTATCTCATTGAACGGCTCTCAGGGCAGATGACTCTCATTACAGAAGAGCTCTCAGAAAGAAAGGAAAGCTTTAATTCTCCATACAAAGGGATAAGTACCCATCGTCACTATTTATAGCTGTAAGGAAATGGGTCTTCGTTAATTCAGGGCAGGTGAAATGAATTGGTAGAAACAGCGAGTCATAAATAGGACAATTGATTTTCTCCAGTTCCCCATAAAGAAGTCACCTTCAATGAGATGCACCAGCACTCATGGAAAAGGGTGAAGTGATTGAGAAGAAGTTCAAACAATCATATGCTTCAGAAACATATCAAATACGCCTTGTCCAATTCGAACTAATGGCCTTAACGAGTCATTACTCATGGCGTATCTTCACAAAGAGGGCCATGAGTTAGGGGAAAATGATGAAACCTCCCCAATGGGCTAATATTTGAAGGTTAAGGGCCCACTAACCTCACAGTTGAGAAGCCCCCAAACAATGAAGCCCATGGCTTAGTGGTGATTACCCCATCAGGGTGAACCTATGGAACCATTCGTTGAATGGTCTCAGCTTTGCACTGCTGAATGACTCTCCTAAATGGATTAATTTGCCGAAGGGCCTAAGTTACCCCGTCTATCGAATGAGATTTGTCGAATGGGATTTATCTCCTCGAATGGATGTTTAGCATCTGGTCCACTAAATGACTAAGCCTTAAAGGTCCTACATTAGCTAAACAGACAATCGAAAGTAGACAGCCAAAAATGATCCTGAGGAAGGGTCAAAGCACCCCAACAACCTCGGTCTCCTACTTAAGAGTAGTATCTCCAGAATCTCACTGATAAGGAAAAGATCTCCTCGAATAATGGAACTTCCCATATGATAAGGATCACAAATATTTTGGAATATTTAACTCCTGAGATTTCAAACCATCTCCATAATGAAAGTAGGGTTGTAACGCCCCGATGGTATATGACTCTATTAGGTATAAGATACCTTTAGACCTTCTAAGTTAGGTAGTCTCTCTTGGCCTTATACACTGGGTATATTGGTTATAGTGAATCTCTTCCTTTAAACCTCTCAGTTTGTTTCATTACATTCGAAAACCACTCTTTTTGACTTGAGCGTCAGAGGCTCCCCTATCGGAGCACCCTCTGGCGATTTTTACAGGCCTTGTAATCTATCGATAGTAACCATTCGAGTCATCAAGGAGCCGGTATCTGTGGAACCATAACCCACCTCCAATAGATTGTAGAAAAATATGAAGGGTAGGACTTCTACACCTTCTACATAGGGAGAGTTCCTTAGAGTTTTTGAAGAAAAATACTACACATGCTTCTTTAGGGATTAGAAAAGAGAAGGGTTTTTCAAGTTAGCCTAGGGAAACAAAACGGTGGCAGAATACGAGACGGAGCTAAGGGAGTTAGCTACGTATGTTACGGAGTTCATGAACTCCAAGGAGTCCCTTTATGCAAAGTTTGAATTGGGTTTAAATTTGAGTATTCATGAGAAGATGTCAGTAACAAAGGGATACACATTTTACGATGTTTTGGACTTGGCCTTTAGGGCTAAGAAGATGGTTATTGAGAGGGGGAAGGTCAGGAAGAATCAAGGCAAGAAAAATAAAGTTTGGGTTTATTGGGAGTCAAGGCTCCAATAAGAGCAGACACGCGAACTCCTATAATAGAGTTTCGGCTTCAGGATCCGTTGGCTCCCCGAGGAGCCAATCACTCCCCAAATTTGGCACTCCCACTTCCAGTTCTATAGCCGAGAGCAAATCTATACGATCAAAGAGAGGGCCTTGTAGAAATTGCAAGAAACACTACCCCAGACCACATCTTGAGCCTTTGAAGTGCTTCGAATATGGGAAAGTAGGGCATTTTAGTAATGCTTGTCCCGAATTAGGTCTAAGCGAGCATGGAGGTTAATCATGTCATGATCACACAAATGGCCCTAGGAGTGGTCCATCGAATGTCCTTGCACCATCGGTCAGTCCCACTCCACAAACAGGTACCGGGAGCAACATATTGGTTGTCCCTCCTTAATGTCCTGAACAGAGGAACGAAACAAGGATCTATACAATGATGAATGAGGAAGCCCAAAATAATCCCAATGTAGTTATATATAAACTCTCTTAGACTTGGATTTAATAATTTAACAATGTAGAAGTTTTATTGTAAATACTATGTAGTTATGTGTTTATGATTGCAACTTAGAGACATATTGATGATATTACATGTTACTGAAGTTGGATGAAATGATTTTGATGATTCTTGTTTATAGATATGATAAAATTTTTTGGAATTAATACCATGTATTGATTGATACGGGGTCCAATAATTTTTTTGTGAGCACGGAATTTGCTAAACACTTGGATTTATTGGTTATCACCCCTTTGAGGAATGGTTAAACAAGAATACCATGTACAAGTTATGCGAAGTAGTTTTAGAGGGTGAGATCTTAGAAGCAAACCTGGTTCTGGTGGAGATGGTGGACTTTAATGCCATTTTGGGTATGGATTAACTGTATCTCCATTAAGTATTCGCGGACTACTTCTCCAAAGAGATAGAGTTCTAGAGACTAGGGTATTTTCCGCTTCTGTTTACTGGTGAGCAATGAATTCTGTCGAGCTGTGAGATCTTGGCAATGGAAGCATAGAGATTGATGCATAAGGGGTGTGAAATCTACTTAGCACATATCATCGATACTTTGGTGGAGAGTCCGAACTTGGACGATGTTTTGATGGTAAAGGAGTTTCGAGATGTTCCGGAAGAGTTGCCTTGATTGTCTCCAATTCGGGAATTTAATTTCATATTGATTTGGTTCCTGGCACTACACCGATCTCAATTCCTCCTTATAGAATGACACTTACAAAGTTGAAAGAACTAAAGGTGTAGCTCCAAAACTTATTAGAGAAAGGGTTCATTCAGCTGAGTACCTCACCTTAGGGCACTCGGATTTTATTTGTTAAGAGAAGAATGGAACCCTCCAGTTATGCATTAACTACCTATAGTTAAATAAGGTGAACATTAAGAATAACTTCCCATTGTCGAGGATTGATGATTTAATTAATCAACTCCAAAGTGCTAGTATCTTTTCGAAGATTGATTTGAGATCGGGCTATCATAAATTGAGAATAAAGGATGATGATATCCAGAAGACCGCATTTAGAATATGGTATGGGCATTACGAGTTCTTGGTAATGCCCATTGGGTTGATGAATGCACCTGTAGCATTCATGGACCAGATGAATTGAGTGTTTGATTCTTACCTTGATAAATTTGTAATAGTTTTTATCGATGATGTCTTGGTGTACTCTAAGAATGATGGGAAGCACTCTGAGCAATTTTGGATTGCATTGCAAACTCTCTAGGAAAAGCGACTGTTTACCAAATTCTCTAAGTGTGAGATCTGGTTAAAGAAGGTTGGCTTCTTAGGGCATATTTTATCTGAAGATAGGATACTTGTAGATCTGAAGAAAGTAGATTTAATTCTAAAGTGGGAACAACACAAGAATGTCACCAAAGTGAGAAGTTTTCTCAGATTGATAGGGTATTATCGGAGATTCATTGAGGGGTTCTCCAAGATTATAGCTCTATTATCCCATATGACATGAAAGGGATTCAAATTTGAGTGGAGTAACAAATGAGAAGATAGTTTTCAAGAACTCAAGAAAAGACTCATAACCTTACCATAATTGTTCTTCCTACTAGTGGTGGTGAGTATGTGATCTATAGCGATGCTAGAAGACAAGGATTGGGATATATGTTAATGCAAGGGGATAGGATGATTGCCTATGCCTTTCACCAATTAAAGAAGTATGAATTGAACTATCCCATCCATAAACTAGAGTTAGCTGGCATTGTCTTCACTTTGAAGATTTGGCAGTATTACTTGTATGGGGTGATGTGCTGAGTCTTTACTAACCATAAAAGTCTTAAATATTTACTCACACAGAAAGAACTCAATTTGAGGCAATGAATATGGTTAAATTTGATCAAAAACTATGATTTGGTGATAGGTTATCACCCTGGGAACGCTAATGTAGTCGTAGACACACTAAGCTGTAAATCTTCCTCTTCTGGCTTGGTGTCTATTGGGAGTTATTACTTGTCTT
This sequence comes from Dillenia turbinata, assembly GCA_037126225.1. Taxonomy (NCBI): domain Eukaryota; kingdom Viridiplantae; phylum Streptophyta; class Magnoliopsida; order Dilleniales; family Dilleniaceae; genus Dillenia; species Dillenia turbinata. The sequence continues at coordinate 617,537 of JBAMMX010000013.1, forward strand.
GCTTGGTTGGACTTTGATCACTTGGTGTTGAGCTAGCTCCTGATAAACATGGTGTTCTTTTAGCTAAGTTTGAAGTGTGACCTACCTTGGTGGATCGTATTTAGGAGCTTTAAGCTACCGATGAAGAGATAAAAGGTATAGTGGAAAAGGTTCACAAAGGCGAAGCTAGTGAATTCAAAATTTGTAACACTAACTCTCGGTGTATGATGTACTCTCCTCATGTTCATAAATATGATATTGTATCCATTTGAAACACATGATTTGGAAATTTCTAAAACTTTGTCCTTAAGATCGCTTAAACCGAAAATTCCATTGATAATTCGAAAACTTTTTCGAAAAGTGTCGACAAACCCTAAAATTACTGAAAATGGCTAACGAAAGCCAAAACACTTAAGTATAAGCATAAAGAAGTGAATTTGAAGATTTGAAAAATTTTGGATTAAAAATCGCATAGGGTCAAATTTATAATTTTGGGAAGTTTAGGGACTAAAAGTGTAAATATGAGAACTTGAGGGACTAAGCTGCAAAACCAACCATTGAATGACAATTGGAGATCAACCATTGGCCAAGAGCACACATAGTAGCCACCTAAGCTCATTCCACCAAAGAGAAAACTCATTAGTTGAAAAACTTTGCATGAATTCTCATTGGTTGGTCAAAAAACCATTTCTTTGTACTTAAATTCATCATGAACGAATTTGACATGAAGGAGGTGTATGAAGCTAGCTGGTAAGCAATCTTGCATAGGAGAAAGACTTAGGACAAGTGTAGAGTAAAGATCTTGCATGGAAATGAATCAATGGTCAAAATTTTTGCTAGGTTTGCATAAATGACTTGTTTCAAGCATTGGACCTCATTTTCTTCTCAACATTCATCCTCTTGGCCATGAGTTCTAGTGTAGGAAGTGAGAATTTCTTGTGTTCATCCAAGCACTTGAGGTGTTGAAGAGGTAAGGAAAATCTTTGGTTGATAGAATTTTAATTGTTTAAATAGTATTAGTATGGTGTAGAGGTTTTATATTAATGTATATGTGTTTGCAAAGTGTGGTGATCAAGTATTAAAGGATGGTGTTGGTGATGAATATTTGGATGTCAAGATCTTATTAAAGAGGTAATACATTCTTCTTTGGGTATACATTGGATTAAATTGATCCCATGAAGTAGGTTTGTTCAAGTAAGCTAGCGTGATTAGCAAGTTGTAGTAATTCTATGATATCTTATTTTGTGCTGATCAAAATTTAGATTGGTTTGGTTCTGATAAAACTAGACTCCCTAAGCTTTAAAATGAGCTATGGTGCAAAATTTTTGCATTAAGAAATGAAATTATGGTGATTTTTAGAAGAAATAAAAAAAAATGATATTTTATTCACAGTCCTGTGCACTACCAGTAATTTAATTTAAATATTAAGATAACTTCTAGACAAAATTAGGGAAAACTCTGAACATGAAACTTTTAGGTCTCCATCTTATATTTAAAATGAGATAAAATCCACTTGAATCGGAGTAGTATGTTGGAAGTTATGGTGTTTTTATTGAAACTGTGTAGAGCACAATTTAGAACTAGAACTGAGGGAGAAATGAAATTTTATAAACTTTTACACTTATAATTAAAGGAAATACTGAATATAAGTTGTAGGGCTGTCTCTTATATTTTAGTAGAACTTGAAATCATGTAAATCGGAGATGTATATACTAAGATATGAATTTTCTACCAAAACCACGCAAATTTAGTTAGATAAGTATGAACTATATTGAAGATAGATTTTTATAAATTCGTACAATGGTAATTTGGAGATGAGTTGAACACAAAAAATGTAGACATATTTCTTAGCTTTAATTAGAAATTTGAATCATTTAAATCTAATTTAAATAGAGAAAGTTATCACGAATTTACTAAACCTACATAAGAGCAAAATTATGAAATTTGAGATTATTTTGCTAAGTGGAATTTAGGAGTTTACTATAAACATATAAGTGACCTGGTTTTATATTATATTTAAGTAGGAAATAATGACTAGTATTTTATGATGAGAATTAAGCCTTAACGAGGGAACAACTGTAGAGATGCATAGAGTATACATTTCATAGTCCGACGATGTGTTGTTGTCAAAATGATTAAATTAATGAATTATGCTTATTATTGGCTTAGGTGCAGAGCCACAGTTGTACGAAGGGTAACTCATTCGAGAAACGAGGAGATTTAGGGGAAGTGTTGTACCCTCCGCAGTCAAGGTGAGTGGACCTTACTGTTGCCATATAATTAATAAGCAAAACCATATTTTATCGTTTTCAAAGCATGATTTGTGAAATGATTTGTAAAATAGCTTTGTTAAATGACTATAACATACTTTGTGATAAATGGAGTGTCCCAAAAATTTTTAAATATGCATCAATGAATTTTGATGAAAAATATATCTGCCATGTTTTAAATCATGAAATTTACTTTGATGATATTTGCTATAATATATTTTATATCGGATTTTAATGATTTTCCTAGATATGTATGGCACGGTTTATTGATTGATGATTTTGATATGAGACTAGTTGCTCGGGCATTAGTATCTAAATCCCCTTGATCATAGATCAGGGATAGTACTTATAGCCATGATACTATGATTGATAGGCACTGTCCTGCGTAGACTCGCCTCGTATGCTATAGCAGACCCATCTTGTTATATAAATTGCCATACGTTTGCCATGTCACGAGATGCAAATACTCCACATGGTTGGGTGACATATATACGATATTAGATTTCGGACTAACCAAGTTGAATCGGAAGGGAAGGACTGAATGACGTTTCAGTCTAGCACTTGGGGAGGCCCGACACCAACGCCAAGGTTTTGGGATTGTTTTTCATTTATATACAAAAACCCCTTGGTGGCTTATCATTGGTCACGGTAGACCTTTGCCGAGAACATGATTTGGCATGACCCTACGATTTATGACATGAGATTTTGGATGCATATGTTTTGATTGGTGGGAAACTGTGTTGAAATTGCTATGATTTTGATAATATGTCATGCATGGATATACAGATATATATATGACTTTGACACTCCATCTTCACCTCACTTATTATTTACATGTCATGGATTTTTCACTCACTGAGTATTTGATTATGCTCACCCCTCAATATTTTTAAATCTCTACAGAGTTAGTCATTGGAGAGACACGTTGACTTATTTTGACGTACATAGTATCGGCGATAGCTACGGTAATTAACTTCCACTGTATTTTGAGGTTATTAGTTAATCATATGGGTTGACTGTATGTAGTAATGGAACTTTCGGATAAAATTCATATTTATACTGACTAAGTACTTTGTATATATATGAGGACTTTGTATTATTATTTTGAGTTGAAAAATAACTTGTGAAAATGATTTTGAACATATATGTGACTGTTTTATGATTAGCCATGCATTGCCTTGGGATACGTGGCACGATTGGGCTAGTATCCAAGCTAACAGAAGACTGTTCACAGCTTCTGGATCGTGGATCGGGGCGTGACAAAATCTGGGATGATGGTGTGGTTATGTATGGGAAACAAATATGTGTTCCCAAGGATGTTGAGCTACAGAAGGTCATCCTTGAAGAGGCACACTCCTCAGCATATGCGATGCATCCCAAAAGCACAAAGATGTATCATACCATCAAAGAAACCTACTAGTGGTCGAGATAGAAGCGAGAGATGGTTGAATTTGTAGCCAAGTGTCTTATATGTCAACAAGTCAAGACCGTGTATCAGAAGCTGGTGGGTACCCTCCAACCGTTACCCATACCTGAGTAAAAATAAGAGCACGTGACTATAGATTTCCTGATGGGATTGCCATGCACTCTAATCCGTTATGATGCTATTTGGGTGATAGCAGATCGGCTCACCAAATCAGTCCATTTACTTCCAATTCAGAGCACCTACTCTTTTGAGAGATTGGCCAAATATACATTGATGAGATTATGAGATTTCACGGAGTTTTGGTATCTATCATTTTGAACCGTGATCCCCAATTTACTTTATAATTTTGGCCGAATCTATAAGAGTCCTTAGGAACTAAGTCGAAGTCCAGCATAGCCTTCCATCCTTAGACTGATAGGCATTCCAAGTGTACCATTCAAATATCAAAGGACATGCTAAGGGCTTATGTCATAGATTTCCAAGGAAGTTAGGATAAACACCTTTCGTTGATCGAATTCGCCATAACAATAGCTATCAAGCTAGTATATGAATGCCTTCCTATGAAACTCTATACGGAAGAAAGTGCCGAACACCTTTGTGTGGGGATGAAGTTAGAGAGCAAAAGATTAAAAATGTAGAGTAAATAAAAGCAACTAAGGAAAAGGTGAATGTGATTTCGGAAAAGATGAAAATAGCTCAAGATCTGTAAAAGAGTTATACCGATAAGATAAGAAGACCTTTGGAATTCAAGGTCAGAGACATAGTTTTCTTGAAGATTTCACCTTAAAAGGGTATAATACGATTCCGAAAACAAGGTAAATTGAATTCTTGATACATTAACCCTTTCAAGATCTATGAGAGGATACGAGATATGGCTTATTGATTGGGGTTATCTTTGGATTTGATAAAATCCACGATATATTCCATGTCTCAATGTTGAAAAAGTATTTGTTGGATCCTTCGCATGTTTTGGAGACTCCACCAATTGATCTAAGTGAAGACTTGAACTTTGAAATTCAACCAATAGCCATTCTTGACAGATAAGTCAAGAAGTTGCGAAACAAACAAATTTCTATAGTTAAGGTCAAATGAAAGAACGATTGGGTCGAAGAAGAAACTTTGGAACCCAAGGATGCTATTAGGAAACAATATCTCCATTTATTTGGTATGTAATTTTATTTATAAATTTTAAGGGCGAAATTTTATTTTTAGGGGGTTAAGTATTGTAAACCAAAAATTCAGTATTTGAATTTTTTATTTTTGTTCTTTTGTGTAATTTCAAAAAGAATTTTAATTAGATTTTAAATTTATTATTATTTCACATATTTCACAAAAAAATTGGAATGGCTTAGTGGTGTAAAACTTAATTTTTTTTAGGAATTTGGAGTGTTAAGATTTAAAACTCATGGGATGTATGTGACGTGGGATTATTGTAGAATTTTGATTTATTGGATTGCCTTATGTGGTGTTTGGGTTGGCTTATGTAATTGGGGTGTGTGAGTGATGGGTTGGCTTGTGAAAAGTTGGGTTGGATTGTGAATGAGGAGTTTGTGAGAGGTGGGGTGGCTTATGTATAGATTGGGTTGACTTGTGAGGATGGAAAAGAAGGAATGAGTCACCTTGTGATGGTTTTGGGATGCCTTGTGTGTATGTAATGGGAACCAAGTCGCCTTGTGCCAAGAGATAAGATGACTCATGGGTGTGTATGTCAGAAATCTTGAGGGATTAATATCATGAGTCGCTTTGTGTCAAGTGTTGGGTCAACCCAAGGCATGAAATGTAAAGAGTTGGATGCCTTGTGAAAGGTTTGGGTCACCTTGTATCCTTTATTGAGACACCTTATGAGTGTATTGTGTAGGAATAGGATGCCTTGTGCCCTAGGTGAGATACCTTGTGATATGCAGAAAAGGGGATCTGAGCCTCATATTCATTTGGGTCGCCCTGCACAAATGCTTGGGTCGCCCTAGGTACTTTGCAGAATAAGGATTTTGAGGTGGTGTAATCTTGGGTCGCCTTATCCCTTTGCTTGGGTTGACCCAAGGCTTAGAAATTATGAATTTTGGGTCACCTTGCCTACTATTGGGTCGTTTTGTCAATGTGAAATTGGAACTATTGGATCGCCTTGTTCCAAAACAGGACACCTTGCCTATGTACATTTTATACTTATGAGTTGCCTTGCCTATATTATGGGTCGCCCTACTCTATTGAACCTTAATATTTTAAGGATGCACAATGACCAAAAAGGACATCCAACCCGACCCAAATTCATGGGTAAGCAAGGACAAGATGGTAATTTCACTTTCGACTATACAAAGGCTTGATTAAAGCTCTAAATCCATTTCTCTTCCTCCTTCACCGCCTAAACTATGAACTCTCTCTCCAACTCTCATTTTCCTCTGTTTCTGCCATCTTTCTCCCCTCTTCTTCATGTTTTAATCTCAACTTTCTCTAAAAACCACCAAAACTCAATCAAACTCACAAATCTAGTCTTCCAAACCTCAAGCAATCATGTGGAAGACCGAAGGTATAGAGAAAAAACTAGGTTTCTAGTGAGAGAAACCTAGATTTGAGGCATTTGAGTTTATTTTGCTTATTTTTGGAGATTTAGTTAAGATTATGAAATGTGAAAATATGAAACTTGGGGATTTTAGATTTAGAATTTATAAATATTGAAATTTTGAAAAATTTGAGAATAATAATGGAATAATAGTTGCCAATGGACTATGATTAATGAAACTAAAACATAGATTTGTAAATTTTGGTAATTAGGGTTGTGTTAACTTGAGGAAAATCGAAATAACCCTAATTTTACTAGTAGATTGAATGAAAAATTGATGTTTATTGTTTTAGGCAAAACACATTTGATCAAGTAAGGAATTGAATGTCATAGTAGATTGATTTGGGAGTACTTACTGTTCCAAGAAGTGAGTGGATGCATGCTTATGATTTTAAATGAGAAAATACCTTCTAATAATTTTATAAATATTTTTAAAATTGTTTTAAAATTGTTTTATAATTGCGGAGTGTCTCAAAAGGGGATTTGATATGGAAAAATGCATCCATGTGTTAAATTGCAAATCATGTGCCATGTTTATCAACTATGATGATTATGACTTGATTAAATTTATAAATTGAAAATTCATTGAATAATTGTTGGCATACTGTGATATAGGTTGTGATGATTATGAAATGGTGCTATGTGTATGATTAATGGTTATAGTCATTCCCTCCATGGTGCGAAGCATGACGATACAATGTGTTTGGGCATTGATTTGATTAAGGAGGTAGTTACGTTCGAGAGATGGCTCCGAAGTCCGCCTTTCGGATTAGCCTAATAGGACCCCAAGGGAGGCTCGAGCCAACAAAAAGGTTGGGATATTTTGTGATATATAATGAGCATAAAAACCCATGGCAGTCCGCCCTTAATCGCGGTAGACAATTGTCGAGAATTATGAGTTTTGACAACCCCTTGGTTTTGGAAAACATACGGATGTGAATGGATGCATAAAATTTTGTTTATAGTCTATTGAATCATGTTTGCAATGTGATGAAATTTGATTTTCTATACTACAATGACATGATTTTGAGGTAATTGTTTGACACATCTACAGTCATCCTTCATTTATTATCATAACATGTTATACACTCACTGGATATAGTTTATACTCACCTCTCTCTCCCCACCTTTTCTATAGAGGAAGTTTAGTTGATATTCATGTTTGTCTAGAGCCGGATTTTGGGAAGATCTCTATTAGAGACCTCTTTTGGTAGAGATTCTGTTTTTGTTTTTCTGAGGTATCGATAGTATAACCCAATGAGAGCATTTTGTATAAAATCTTTTTGGAAACATATTTAACTCTACATTTTGATTTTGTTTTGGTTTGAGTATGTAGGAATTTTTATTGAGGACCGCTAATTTCTCTTTTTATAAAATTTACTTGGGAATTATTGGTTGGCTTTGCTTCCTATCCCTCGACTAGGAATTGTGTTCTGTTGGTTGATACTGTTTGGTGGCCGGGATGGCCTATGGTTTTATTTGGATATTTTGAATGCCTTGTGGTGCCTTGGAGCACAGGGTGAGATCCACGCATGTTTTGGAGTAGCGTGGCGATTGTCGCGTGTCTGGACCTAGGGTCGGGGCGTGAAAAAACCTTTTTGGATAAATGGGAGTGCATGGGTTCAAATTCCCTTGAATGCAAGTCATTTAGGATTTTAGGCCTGATAAGAGGACTTGTGGTTGGACAAGTAGACTTATACTTGAGAGGTGTGTGAGAGACAAGGGGACTTGAGTCTTGGTTGGATTGGCTTGTGGTTTTCGGGTTTGTGAAAGGCAAGTGGACTTATGTACGATGTTAAGTAGACTTGTACCCATGAAATACAAGGGACAAGAACTCTCATGCCCTATTGGGTCGCCTCCTGCCTACGGAATGTGAAGACAAGTCCCTTTGTGAAGAGTTCAGGATGACTCGTGAGAATTCATGGAGGAGCAGGTCGCCTTGGGTACCTAGGCAAGGCGACTTGGATGATCTGCAGACCAAGGTCTTTGAGGCTTGCACTTCACGAGGTGACTTGTGCGTAGGGGTAAGATGACTTGGATAGTTGCGGACCAAGGTTTCTGAGGTATTGCATCCACAGGGTGACTTGTCCAAGTCCATGAAGCGACTTGAGGGTTTGGATTCTAGACTTTCAAGTTGACTTGGTCTGCCAACCCGGATGACTTGGTCTTTGAATGCCTTAAACACATAAGGCGACCTTTAATACCTTGCAAGTCGACTTGTGCACATAGAAAATCTGTGAAAAGATCAAAATGCCCTCACTTAAATAAAATTTAAATTTATGAGGGATAAGGAGGGAATTTCACACCCCATTATTTAAGTGGCTTAAATAAACCTTTAGTTCAATTATCTCCCTCATTCATCTCTCTCCTCTCCTATGCGACTCTCTCTCTCTCCCCCTTACTCTTGATTTCTCTCTCTAGAAATCAATTATACCTTCATTAAATCACTTCATAAGATCTTCAAATCTTCAAACAAACCCTTGGATGAAGGTTGATTTGGGAAGGAAACCTAGGATTGCTCGAATGGGAAAAATCTAAGGTTTTTAAAACCCAATGCCCAAACTCAAATCCATGCACAAAACAAAAGTAATTTTATCTTATTAATCTTGGATTTACCTTCCTAATTTCTAAATTGAAAATTATTATGGAGATTTGGGGATTTTTGCTCGAGATCTAAACTCTAGGGTTAGAAAATGATGAAAATTGGGAAAAATTGAACGAAAATTGTATATAGATACAAATGATATGTAAATGGTGGAATTAGAACATACATGCTTGGAATGGAGAAATTAGAGTTTGTGTTAAGTTTGGGAAAGTTCAAAAAATCTAGAAATTGATATAATTTAACATTAAAATTATTATTATTGTCTTAGGATAAGCAATTGGATCCGAAGGAGGGATTACATTGAAATTGATTACGAAATTAGGAGTGAGTACCTTCACAAAAGGTGAGTGATTTCATGATTGTACTTAAATAAGAAAATTTGCTTTTATCAAGAATGTTTTTTATTGAATTTTCTAAATGATTTTCAAGTTTTTGATTTATATGTTTTAGTGTGTATGTAGAAAATCTTAAAGATGGAGTTCGAAATTTCTATGCATCCTATATGTTTTGAATGAAAGAATGTGCCATGCTGATTTGTTAATGATGAACACATTGTCTTATTGACTTCTAATGAGCAATTGCTAAATTGATGGCACATAAAAAGGATGTATGAATCTAGTGAAATAGTGCATAGTGTGGTTTGCTTGGGGAAGAGCTTGAACCCTAAAAAATGACTAGTTATTTCTCCTTCGCGACACAAACCGTCGTGTATGTGGTGGGGATTAATAGAACATGGCATGTAGCCAAGTGTGAGGTACATTCTTGATCAAATAACTTGCCACTTAAAAGGGCATGGGACAGCAACGAAAACCATGACTAACGCCAATGATGGAGGCATTTTTAAACGTAAATTATTAGAACCCTTGGTGGTTTCACTCTAGGTCATGGTAGATCTTTGTTGGTAAAATGATTTTGGATTGCCCCGTATTTAAAAATCTAAAATAGTTGGATGCGGATGTTAAATGTGAATTATGATGAATTTGGAAAACAATGACTTGAAGTTTATTTTCATTGAATGAATTTAAATACAACATGATGGTTTGAAATAATTATGAATTTGATATATCCACTACACAAATTCTTATTTTTATACAATTATATGCTACTTACTGGATATACTATATACTCACCCCTCTACTTCAATTTTTACAGAAGAAGTCTAATTGAGGTATTGAGGTTGCTTAGCGTCAAGTTTAAAGAAGTTTCATTGGTCAGATCTATTCGAGTAATAATTCTCTTTTGGTTAAGGTATTTAGAGGATTCAAATAGAAAACAAACTTTGTATCTTCTTTTGAGAACAAAATTTTGTACTATATTTATTTGTTTTGTGATATAAATATGGTTTTGTAAACTTAAAAATGAGGAGATCCCCTTTTTTATTTCCTTGTAATTTTCTTTGAGAATTACTTTGGTAAAATTTGGGATGAATCTTTCGAGTAAGGACTTGTTTTATTTTTATACTCTGTAGATTTGAATTGGACAACTGGGTTGGCTCAAAACATGCATGTTTTGAGCAAAGTTGGACCAGGCTGGTCCTTTGATTTTGTGGTGAATGTATGCTAGTTATTTTAATAGTTAACTCATTTTGGAAAATAGATAGATATCAATGAAAATCTTACGATATCTTAGTGTACGGGTTTGGTTTTACCCATATATTGGGGTAACGTGGCGGTTATCATGTGTTTAACTCATGGATTCAAGGCGTGATAGATTCAATTTGAGAGCCCAAGGCTACAGCCCTCATCCTATGCATCCAAGCTTAGAGGGATCAAATTTTCTTTTCCGCGTCCAAAGCTGTGCCAGCCTTAATAGAAGGGGCAGGCCAGAGAGGAAGGTATAAAGTTAGCTAATCAATGTCACAAGACAAAGCCATCCTTATGCTTAAAATAAACTAAAATAGCTAGAAATATAATAAAAAAGAATTATCAAACATGATCAAAAATGAAAAATAAAAGGAAAAATTCCTTTTTGCATATGTTAGACCAAAAATTTATGAAATAGAAAAATAATTAAACAAAAAATTTGTGTTTTTCTTACGCCAAAATTAAACAAAAAAGCTGTACTGATGGTTTTTTCTTTCTTTTTTTTTTTTTTTTTTTTTGGAAAGTCTAACTACCAGAAGGTATTCCTACAAATAATAAGACATGCTTCGTTACCAAAGTTCCAAATTGGCGTCACTATCAAGAGCAAAGGCAGATAATGCCAATCTCTCAATTATTTGAGTCCAAAATTTGTATTCACATACAGAGAATTCAATCAACTATTTGCAGAAAGACAGAGAGATTCCATCCATTGGACTAAGCCTTCTTTAAGTAAACTTGTACACAATCCGAATCTCATGAACATCGTAATATGATATTTTGAACATTCTAAGGATAGAAACATGTTGGTACCAAGTGAAGGGGGTTTTTCCTATGAATAGCAAATCCATAGGCTTCTGTCATGTCGAGGTTCTCACTCGTTACACCACTTGGTAGATCCCAATCAAACCAGTACAAAAGATTGGAAAGGATAAGCTCCATTGATGCATTAGCAAATGGCACTCCAGGGCAGCTCCTTCTTCCAGCACCAAAGGGAATAAATTCGAAATGTTGGCCTCTGAAATCAACTAGAGTATTATGAAATCTCTCTGGACGAAACTCTTCTGGCATATCCCAAACTTTTGGGTCTCTTTGAATTGCAAATGCATTGACAAAGACTGCTGTCTTGGGTGGAATATCATAACCTTTGAGCTTCATCCATGTTGATGTTTCTCGAGGAATTAAAAAAGGAGCAGGTGGATGTAGCCTTAGAGTCTCTTTAATCACACATTTTAGAAAGTCCAACTGATCGAGATCATTGGAATCTATCCTATCCTTTTTTCCCACCACTCGTCTCACCTCATCCTGGGCTTTCTTCAATGATGTTGGACTTTTCACTAGCTCTGCCATAGCCCATTCTATTGTTGATGAGCTAGAATCATTTGCTGCGATAAGAATGTCCTGCAATATAAGAACCATCTTAAGTTCGCCATGACAAGTCTATTTGATCAGTGACAATTTTTGGTGGCTGTGCGAGAGAGAGAGAGAGAGAGAGAGAGAGAGAAACCATAATGACTGCTTTGAAGGATTTTTTAGTGAGATAAGAGCCAGCAGTGCCCCCATTCCATAGATCAAGCAGAATTTGAATGAGGTTTTTCTTCTCAGACGGCTCACTCTCATCCTTCATCTCCTCCTGTTCTTTGATTGCACGATCCAGGAATTGATCAAATTTTCTGAAAGTTCCTCCTACTTTCCTGTCCAAGCCTGTGAATTTATCCATCCAACCAATAGAGGGGAAGAAATCTCGGAAGCTGAAAGCCAAGCTGAGATCCGAAACCTCCATTGTCACTTGTGCGAATTCAGGTCCAACATCTTCTTCATACTTTCGACCAAGAACACATCTAAAAATTATGTTGGTTGCAATATTAATCAACATCTTACCAAGATTAGCAGGCTCTTTTTGAAAACTCAACTCTCGTAACTTCATAACAAGATCAGCTATTTCCTCTTTGCGAATATAGTTGGATGATTGCACACTTTTCCAGCTCAAAAGCGCAGTAACGCAGGGTTTCCTCAGTTCTTTCCATCTCTCGCCGTACGAAGAAAATCCTATGTTCTCGCCTCCGTAGAAAAGTTGACCTGCAGGCCATGGTATATGCCTGTTTGCAAAATCCGCATCCTGGGTCTTCAAGATTTCTTGAGCCATCTCTGCTGATGAAGCAAGGAGGGTTGGAGATTGGCCCAAGTGTAGGAGCAATAGAGGGCCATACTTGTCAGAGAGGGCTAGAAAAGAGCGGGGTGAAAGTAAACCAAGCTGGTGCAGATTGCCAATTAGAGGAAGCTTTGGTGGTGATGGAGGGAAGTTTCGTTTGCTTGCCGATCTGCGCAGCTTGATCAACCAGAAAAGAGAAGACAAGAAAGCGAAACAGAGAACCAAGGCATTGAACACCCATGTTTTGTGCAGCTCTTTCGAATATTGCTGAAACACTATTGTTAGTGTAGCCATTTTCGTTTCTTCTCTCCTTTGTTGCTGCTAGTTATAAATAAAGAAAGAATAAAAAGAATTTGGATGTGTCCCACCCGCGTGAAATTCAGTCTTCTACCTCAGCTAGCCAATAATGCTTTAACATCTCTAACCAGTGATTCACGAGGATTCCGGGTCTCGGACTTCGAAAAAAAAAAATGCACCACATTCACAACCTTGTTGTCGTGACATCCTAGCATCCTTGATTAATCTTTCTTTTCTTTACCTTTTGTAAACATTTTTTTTCCCCTAACAGAAAAGGTGGTGAGGAAATCAACTATCCCTATAGAGAGGCTGTGTATATAACCCAGTTAAGGGTACTATGTATCTAACAAATATATTTTTAATATTCTATTCATATACAATAAATATTGTACTATTAAAATATTCAATAAGGTGTTACTAAAATTAGATTAACATTTCTATTCAAATTCAAGTAGATGATGTACAGGGAGATTGTATTTATCGGTCCGGTCTCTATGCGTGAATAATGGGAGTAATCTTGCTCTAAACTTGAGAAAATTTTATTCAAATATTTGAGACACATTAAAAAACAAAAAAAAAATTACAGGGAAAACTCAAGAATATGAGTATGGGTAAGCATTAAGAGGAACCAAGGAAACTTCGAACTTAGACAAGTGAAATCCGTGTTGAGGTTAGGGAAAAAATCTGCCACAGTCTCTGTCGGCAGTATCATTTACGAGAAAAGGTGTAGGACTGGTTAGTGTCATTCCAGCTTGCACCAATTAACGCTGGCCGTCCTTGTTTGTTTTCATGTGGCGAGTGTGACCGTGAGGGTGCACCTTTTCTATCGCCCAGCCCCACCACCCGTGCCTGTGCTTCTTTCCCGTTTATCCTCAACACAAAAATATTGTCTCATGTTTGTATTCTAATTCATTTATTTAGAAATTAAAAAATATGTATTGGTGATGGGATATAACCCAATACCTATTTTGAAGGATCAACACCTGAAAGGTTCATGTACAAATTCCACAAAGGACAGCTACCGATCGATGAGTAAATACAAACGACTACTCTCTACGATCATTTAACTGATCTATCAAAAGGTCTTAGTCGTCCCATATTCTGAACGAAGGGGCTTAGTCACACAGCTTACCGAACGAGATTTATCAAGTGAGAGTAATTTTTCCGATCGGATATTCGGCTACTGGCCCATCATATGAGCAAACCCCGAAGGTTCCATACCGACCGAATGACTAACCAAAGGCCAACGGCCATATTGATCCTTAGAAAAGGCCGGAGCACCCCAACGATTTTTATTCTCTACTTAAGAACGACACTTCCGGGATCTTTTAGTTAAGGAAATGATCTTCTCAGGAAACTTAAGTTCCCATACGATAAAGATCTCGATCGTTTTGGAATATTATTTCTCGAGATTTCTGAATTGACTCGATAAGCAAAGTAGGGTTGAAACACCCCAATAATATACGACTCTCGCATGCATAAAATATCCTCAAACCCTCCAAGTCAGGTACGTTCTCTTAGTCTTTCATATTGAGTGCTCTACTCAGAGGGAACCTCTCTCTTTCTGAGTTCTCAGTCTGTTTCTCTTATATTTGAAAACCGTTCTTTATGACTTGAGTATCGGAACCTCCCCCGCCGGAGTACCCTCTGACAGTTTTTGCAGGTTTCATATCCCGTTGACGACAGTCGTTCGAGTCAATAAGGAGCCGGTATCTGTAGAGTCATAACCCACCTCCAACAATTGGTATTTTGTGTTCTTGTATTTAGAAAATAGAGTTCATGAGTTACTGAGTTAATACTCATTTTAAGATGTTCCATAACTCCTAAATATGTCCCCTATTTCAAGTTCATACCAACTGCCAAAAAGTTCAACAAAAAGTGTCACTAATTTTTATTGAAAGATGAATTTTACTCATCAAAATCTCTGACAACAGTTGATATAAGAGCCAATTTTGAAAGCCCAACATGGCAATAACACGTTGTTTCTAAACAATGTCTAACCATCATTATTTGAAGGCCAAAATAGCAAGGTTTAAATGGTGTAGTGATTGAAAATTGATATCCTAATTTTTGATTTAAGTTTTATATATGATATAAATATACGGGAGGGCTTTGTCTGCTAAAAATCTAATTCCGATTGAATTGAATTTAAAGTGATTACTTTAGTACGATGGTTTATAAAAAATTAGAAACAAAAAATTGAATGCAATTGTGAGTTTTGGTGCGTGTGAAGTTGGAGACGTGAAAGCCAACCTTATAATCCTTCTAAAGAAGTAGAATTTTAACCTTGGTAATATTGTGAAAAGAAATAAACTATGCTATTTAAAAGATAATAATATCATTTAATAAGAGAAAAGAGAGAGTGCTTTAATGGTTGGACGTGGAAGAAATAGGTCCACTAATTAATTCTTCTATTCTGGAATCTAAGATAGCCAGGACAAAGAAGAACATACTAAAATTTCTCTTACATTATACCAATTGTATCAATGTATTAAGGATGAGGGTTTTTTGTGAATGTGGTTTCTATCCCATTCACTACTATATATGGAATATATTTGAATGCCAATATAATTTGTGGAACAAAAATAATAAATCAGTAATCATGTGAGTCCCACATTGTCATTGCAAACTAACGACGCAGCTTAGGTGCTAACAATAAACAATGCACAAATCCTTGTAACAAGCATTTTCTTCACTGAACAGCCTACCACAGATAAGGAATTGCAGGAACCAAAAAATAGAAAGTAGAAAAGAGAAAAGAGAAAAGAGAAAAGAGAAAAGAGAAAAGAGAAAAGAGAAGAGAGTTGATTTTAGGAAAGATCAAGGATTGTTAGACGTTGGCACCAAGAAAAAGGGTGCGGCCCTCAGGCTGCTTAAACCCATACCAGGTTGTACGGTTTGGTATATCCCAGCCGAAGCAGTAGTACAAGAGGCAACCCTACTTCCAATTGTTGAAATACCAAATGAAATTCTAGGACAAACGCTTCTTACGGCACTATTTTTTTTTAAACCTGATGGGACGTAGTCTAAGATTCAGACTAAAAAAATCAATTCTCGAAAGGCCCACAAAAAAGGGGTCTGCCGATCAAGGTCTAACGACCGCAACAACAATTTAGTGAAGGGCCTTAGTTGCCCGGGATTACCGAATGATAGGGTCTTAGTCGCCCCGATTAACCGATTGTAGCCCACCTAATGGAGATAGTCATACCGATCAACCAAACGAATGTCAGCCCTACAACCAGACGAGTCTCAAAAAACCCGTTATCGGTCGAATGACCGAACGAATGACAACATTCCTACCGATTGGGAAAGAAATGTCAGAACTTCCTTCATTTCAGCCTCCTATTTTGCTACAGCAATTTCGGAATCTTTCAGATAAGGAAATCATCTCTCCCGAAGAGGAAAGCTTCCCGATATAATAGGATTGTGATTAATTCGCAATATTAGCTTCCGAGATTCCCGGATCAATTCGATAAGGAAAGTACGGTGGAAGTCCCTCAGCGGCACACAATTCTCACAGGTATAAAAGATCTCAAAAACCCTCGACATCATGTACGCTTTCTAGGCCTAACACAAGGACACATTGAACACAGGGGAACCACCTTCCCTCTACTCTCAGTCTATTTCTTTCAAACATAAACCGCTCTTTCTAACTTGAGCGTCGGAGTCTCCCCACCGGAGTCAACAAAGAGTTGGTATCTGTGGAGCCATAACCCACCTCCATCAGATTGGCGCCGTCTGTGGGAAACAGATTGATTCTCTGAAATCTTGCGGCGATGCCCGCGACGGTCATCTCCAACACGGCACCTGCCAAAAGAAGAAGGTCAATCATATGTTTTGATGATGATGACCTCTTAGCCAGGCTAGACCCTCTCCGAGATGAACTTATAGTTGTTACCCTCAAAATAGATTCTTACATCGTGAAAAGGGTCCTTATCGATCAGGGGACTGACTACGACCTTCTCACTTGGGACGCCTTCTGTAGGATGGGCTTTAATCCATCTCGGCTGTTGTCGTCCACCGGATCTCTTCAAGGGCTTTCGGATGAGCCCACGTATCCTAAAGGCACTGTTTATCTCCCTGTGACCCGAGGGAAACCCCTTAATCACGCAACCACTTCCGTCCTCTTTCACGTAGTAACGCTCTACTCCCCCTACATTGCCATACTCGGCAGACCTAGTTTGGATGATTTACAGGCGCTGCCAAGCACGAGACACATGGAAGTGAAATTCAAAACACCGATGTGGGTAGCAACCATCAGGAGCGACTCTGATCCCTATATCCTCTTCGCGACATAAGGCATTCAAGAAACTTTCCCAATCGAAGCCCTGGAACCCAGAGAGGATACCAAGTCGAGAGCCAAGTCTAAGCCGGGCGCAGAGACGACCGAAGTCCTTCTAACAAACGACCTCAGTCAAATAGTCAAGTAGGAGCCAACCTATCACCTCCCTTACGAGAGGCCTTAGTCGCCTGTCTACAATGACACTCGAAAGTCTTCGCATGGACTCCAGAAGACATGCTTGGCATAGACCCGTCGGTCATAGCCTATAAACTGACTGTTAATCCTGAGTTCAAACTGATTAAGCAGAAGAAGAGGGTATTCGCCCTTGAACGCTAACGCGTCATCCAGGAAGAGGTTCAGAAGTTGTTGACAGCAGGATTTATCCGTGAGGTCAAGTATCCTGAATGGTTGGCTAACGTGGTTTTGGTAAAAAAAACTAGCGGTAAATGGAGGATGTGTGTAAACTTCACTGATCTCAACAAAGCGTACTCAAAGGATAGCTATCCACTTCCCAACATTGACAAACTTGTGGACAATTTCTCGGGACACCAACTCTTGAGTTTCATGGATGCTTATTCCGATTATAGCCAAATCAGAATGGCACCCGAAGATGAAGAGAAAACCAGCTTTATCACTGTGTTTGGTATATATTGCTATCTGGTCATGCCTTTTGGCTTGAAGAACGTTGGGTCAACTTTCCAACTACTGGTCAATGCGGTTTTCAAGGACCAATTGGGCAAGAACGTTGAAACGTACGTCGACGACATGCTCGTGAAGAGTATGACAACAGAAGCTCACGTCGTAAATCTTGAAGAAACCTTCCAGACTTTGGAATGGTACAATATGCGGTTAAACCCGAAAAAATGCACGTTTGGAATCGCTTCAGGGAAGTTCCTGGATTTCATGATTACCGATCGAGGGATAGAGGCTAACCCCGAAAAGATACAAGCAATACTAGACATGACTCCCCCCCAGACACTCAAGGAAGTGTAACGCCTAACTGGCCGAATAGCAGCCTTAAGTCGATTCATGTCCAGAGTCGGTGAAAAGTATAAGCCTATATTTGACGTGTTAAAGAGGTCTCGGCTGTTCAAATGGACACTCGAGTGTCAAGCAGCCTTTGAACGAGTAAAAGAATACCTGGTGCAACCCCCGCTGCTCTCGCGGCCTGTTCATGGAGAGGAGCTTTACCTGTATTTGGCTATCTCCGAACGAGCACTCTGTTCTGTAATGGTGAGACAGGAGTCCACTATATAGAAGCCAGTCTACTATATCAGCAGGATATTGAAAAACTCTGAAATTAATTGCCGACTGGTCGAGAAGATAGCCTATGCTCTGGTTGTCTCAGCTAGGCATCTTCGACCATACTTTCAGGCCCATACCATTGTGGTACTCACCGATCAGCTGCTGAAGCAAATCCTCTAGAAGAGGGATACGTTAGGACGACTTATCAAGTGAAGTGTCGAGCTAGGCGAATTTGATAGCCATTACCGACCGCGACCCGCTATAAAAAGCCAGGCACTAGCCGATTTTATGCTTGAATGCACTCTACCCGCAGTGCCTAAAGAGCAACTTCCCAGCCTCCAAGAAGAACAGATAGACCTCGAATGGACTATCCATGTGGATGGATCGTCAAACTCTTCAGGGAGCGGAACCGGACTCATATTAGTAGAACCAAACGATTTCAAGGCCGAGTATGCCCTTTGTTTCGATTTTCAAGCCACTAACAACCAAGCTGAGTACGAAGCCCTGCAAACGGGACTCCGAATCACCACTAGCATGGGAGCACGAAATGTCAGAGTGTTTACGGATAGCCAGTTGATTGTAAAGCAAAACAAAGGGGTTTACGAGACCAGAGACCCGATTATGGCGAAATATTTAAGTAAGCTACGTGAGACGATGGATCGGCTAGGAAAAGTAGACATTTAATAGATCCCTCGTTCGAAAAACGTGAGAGCAGATACCCTGTCGAAGTTGGCTTGCTCTGATTCAGTCGCTTCCAGTCGAACGGTGTATATTGAAAGCCTACCATACCCAGCATCGACGAACCAAAGGAGGTCCTTCCAGTCGATCAGCCGCCTAGTTGGAAGGACCCTATAGAAGACTATCTGAGACATGATCGTTTACCGGAATCCCCAGGGGAAGCAATAAAACTAAAACGGAAAGCCACACATTATGCCATAATCGACGGGGTTCTCTACAGCAAGTCATTCACACACCCGTATCTGCGATGCCGAGCCCCCGAAGAAGGGAATTACGTCCTTCGGGAGATCTATGAAGGAATCTGCGACAATCACCTGGATGTCCGAAACCTAGTCTATAAAGCCCTTCGACAGGGATATTACTGACCAACCATGAGAATCGATTCCGATGACTATGTCAAAAGGTGTGACAGATGTCAGCGCTTCTCATTAGTTCCTCGGTCACCCTCCACTGAGCTTAACCCAATATCTAGTCCTTGGCCGTTCGCCCAATGGGGGATGGACATCCTCGGACCATTTTGCTCCAGCCACTAGATAGTGAAAATTCTTAATCATGGTGATCGATTACTTTACGAAGTGGGTGGAAACCAAACCCTTAGCCCAGATCACGGCCCCTAAAGTCTAATCTTTCGTGTGGACTCACATTATCACCCGGTTCGGTATATAGAGCGTCCTCATCACGGATAACGGAAAACAATTTGACAACCAGCGTTTCCGAGAGTTTTGTGAAAAATTGGAGATCCAACACAGGTTCTCATCAGTCGCCCACCCACAACACAGCAATTGAATGTCATATAGGGTTATATACGAATGATAAATTTGTGGGTTGACTAATGATTTTGTTTATGGTCTATATTGATAGGTACGATGAAAATCTTTGATGTTGATACTTATGCTCATAGATACTAGGTCTAATAAATCATTTGTGAGTTTTGAATTTACCAGGAATTCTTATAGGCCTTTAGTTCCACTTGTTAAAGAATTATTGGTTATTACACCTTTGTGAAAACACTTGATTAGGATACAGTGTATAAGTCGTGTGAGGTGAAAATCGGTGAGGTAACTCTCGAAGAGGATTTGATTCCGCTAGAGATGAAAGATTTTGATACCATTCTAGGTATGGATTGGCTATATCTTCACCGAATTTCAGAGAACTACTTCACTAAGGAAGTTAAATTTTGTAGGCTAGGCCATCCATTGCTTGTGGTTATTGGTGAACGGCAAGTGTTGCCGAGCTGTGTAATTTCAGCTCTTGAAGCACAGATATTAGTACATAAAGGATGCATGCATGTTTGGCTCATATTATTGACACCACGGTGGGAAGTCCTAATTTGGATGTTATTCCTGGGGTGAATGAGTTTCTGGATGTTTTCCCGGAAGAGTTGACTGGGCTACCACCGGTACGGGAGATTGATTTTACCATAGATCTAATTTTTGGCACCACACCAATTTTTATTCTTCTTTATCAAATGACACCCGTAGAGTTGAAACAATTAAGGATTCAACTCTAAGAGTTGTTGGAGAAAGTGTTCATCCGACCAAGTACCTCGCCTTAGGGTGCTCCAAATTTGTTTGTGAAGAAAAAGGATGGAACCCTCCAACTATATATTGACTACCGACAGCTCAATAGGGCAACGATTAAGAACAAATATCCTCTCCCAAGGATTGACAATCTTTTTAATCAACTGCAAGGGGCTAGTGTGTTCTCAACGATGGATTTGAGGTTGGGCTACCATCGACTGAGGATCAAGGGTGATGATGTTCATGAGACTGCATTTAGGACACGGTATGAGCACTATGAATTTCTAGTAATGTCCTTTGGGTTGACAAATGCTCCTACAACCTTCATGGATCTCATAAATCGAGTGCTCTATTCCTATCTTGATAAATTTATCATAGTCTTCATCGACAACATCTTTGTATACTCCAAGATTGTAACACCGACTATGGTGTTCGTATATTATTTCCGTTTTTGAATTTAATAAAATGATCCTCAATTTATATATATATGGAAAAATATTTAATTTTTATTGATTTTCGATTTTGGGGTTTTTAAATCGAACTTTTGGTATATTTAAAATGTTCGTACTTCCGATTTGTAGGGTACATATATATACACACACTTATTCATCTATTTATTTATAAATCTATTTATCAAAATAAAAACATATATAATATTAATACTAATACTAAAAAAAAAATGAAAAAAATTGAATTAGGGCTTAAAGCCCTAATTCTTTCTCTCTCTCCTTCTCTTTCTCTCTCTGCCGTTTCGCCTTCGTCCCGCAACCCTTCCCTTTCCCACGCCGCACCGCCACAACCCGCCATCGTCTCCGCCACCCACGGCCGCTAGCAACCGTTCGTCTCTCTCTATCCTCCTCTCTGTTTTCTCTCTCTCTCGGTCTCACTTTTTATCTCTCTCTTTCTCTCTCTCGGTTGCTCTCTCATTCTCTCCCTTTCATGATCTCTCTCGCCCTCACCCGCATCTTCTCCACCGCACCGCCACCATGAGCCACCCTCCTCCGCCTTCAACCACCAACCGACACCCCCTCTCTCACTCTCTAGCTCCCTCTGTTTCCTTGGCTCTCTCTCTGTTTCTCCCTATCTCTCTCTCCTTCCTCGCGCGCGACTGTAGTGTGCGACGGCTCCCCTGCGCGCTGACTGCAGCGCGCGATAGCCCTGCACGCCCGACTGCAGCGTGCCACAGCTCCCGCGTGCGCGGCTGCTATGCTGCTTCCCATGCTCGCGCGCTCGCGTGCACTTCTCTCCCTCTGCTGTAAGTAGGTTCTGCCACCTACAGAAGCCCCAACCAAAAGCCCTAGATCAACTGTGCCTTGTTCACTACAAAGGTAAGATCAAACCCTAACCCAAATTCTAGGGTTTCAAACCTTCTTAGGAATTAGGTTTAGATTTCTGAAAATTAATGCAAATTAAAACTTTTGCAGGCTTTGGAATGGACTGAGGAGGTGTTCGATTTAGGCTGCAAATTGTGGAACCCTAGGTGAGAGGAATTTCTAAATGCATTCAATGACTGATTTAGTTTAGGTTGAATGTAAGATGAAAAACTTTATATGTGAATTGAAAATGAGTTGAATTCATAGGAAATACATTTTCTGAAGTGTTTATATGTAATTAGTGAGGTTAAATATAGGATTTTACACGAATTGGGTTGTTCCGAATGATAGAATTATGTTTAATTGATTTGAATGATTCTCTTAGAGTTTAATTCGACGTATGCATGAAAACAGTTGGAAATTAGGATTTAAGTTTAATAATATATGCAGTCCTTTTCATTTTAAGTTGCCTTGCATATAGGAAATCAAAATACAATTTTCGTATTATGAAAATAGACTTCAATACCTTTAAAATGACTTATGGTTTGAAGAAATCGGATGAGAAATGAAAAATGTATGATTTTTCAAAGATTATTTCTATCTTGTAGGAAAGTTAGTTATTTTAGATTGGTTTTCGATTTTGAGCGGTTTTAAGTTTGAATTTAGATTGATTTGGGTTTTGTTATTTATTTATAAATGGAATGAAATTGATTATATTGGAGTACATTTATAAATTGAAGAATTTAGGATTTGTACGAACTTAAGGAAAATGATAAACCCTGAAATTAGTTGGAAAATTGATGAAATTCGTGATTATTTGATTAGGTTGACTTCTCAGAGACTTGAGGAGTCGAGTTTCGTTCAATTCGTGGTATTATTGGGGAGTGCACTACCCTCCCCCATACTGTGAGTGGGACTATGACATCTACTATTGATTGACAAATCCTATTTTACCGATTTTCAAACGACATGATTTCTATACGTGTGAAAATTGAATTTTTTGGATTTTGATAAGTATATGTACATATTTTTGTGACCATTAGAGTGTCCCAACTGATGATTTTATTGATATGCATCCATGAGTTTGATAACCGGATATTGTGCCTCCCTTTTGATATGTTGACATGTTTTAATGCTTCCACTTGCATTCGCACATGGGTTTGAAAGGATTTATACGTACCATTTGAGCTGTATGCCCGGCTGATATTATGATACGATGCATGGGGCTATATGCCCTGCTGATATGGTGTTGGGATGCATGGGGCCACGTGCCCGGCTGATTTGATATTGTTGCGTAGCTACGAAGGATGTCTGGTAGCGGCACCCCTTATGCCCGGATACTCTTCGGCTGAAGGTATCCGCCAGATTGTCGTGTGTATGGTTGTGCCAGGTTGAACCCTCATCGGGGGAGGACGTGAGTTGTACCTCTGTCTAGCACTGGGCGGGGGCATCATACACGGCTGACTATTTATATGTATATTATTATTATTATTATTATTATTATTATTATTATTATTATTATTATTATTATTATTATTTACAGGCTAGTTGGAATAGCCTGTGGCCAATATTGGGGTAGAAAACCATTATTTGATATTTACATTGTGAAAACCCCCAATGCGCCCGTTCTTGGTCGAGGTAGACCATTGTCGGGGTTGTTTATTCGGCCGCTCTTCTCATGTGATTTGATACATAGATGGATGCATATGTTATTTTGTGATGTGTACTTTGAGATATGTTAAAACTGCAAGTTGTTTTTGTATACCTGATATTGTATTACATGTTTTGACACTCCAAGTTCACACTTGATATTGATAGCACGATGTCCTTTCCCTCACTTGTTGAGTATCCTCCCATAGATACTCACCCCTCTTCTTTCCCTCCCCAGATAGGATTATGGTGCTAGGGCGACACATTTGGCTCTAGAGGGTTTGATAGCTTGTTGGTGGATTTGGTATTTTCGACGGTGAGATTTAAGTTTTAATTGAAAATATGAATTTCGTACTTTATGTCGACCCTGTGTGGTCTTGATATTGAGGTCCGTAGTTGGTCGTGTACATATTATGGGATGACTGTATAATTTTTGGACTTTTGTTTTCGAAACTCTCATATTTCACTTGCATTAAGGCATTTGTAAATATTTAAAGTGTTAACTTGGGAATTTGTAATATATTTGTATAAATTTTAGGTCCACTTAGTGTAGTGGCTGCTCATGCTCTAGTTGGACATGACAGTAGAGGTCTGTGGTTAGGTCTGCTAGAAATTTTATAGCCTTGCGTTGTTCTGAATGTTGGTTGTGGGAATTGGTTGATTTTGGAGAGGTCGGGATGGCCATTTGTTTATTTTACAGGATGAATGTTGATATACAGGTGAAATTGTACATATGAGACCTTCGATTTATGGGGAGGTTCTGTCCGATTTTATGTAAAAATACAGCCGGCATCCAGGGCAACGGGCGGCTGTTCACGATCCCGGTTCGGGGCGTGACAGTTCAGTTGGTATCAGAGCTCTAGGTTGAGAGCTGTGTTTTATAGAATAGTTTTAAAAATATTCCTAAGTACGATTTAAAAGTTCTCAATGCATATGAGAGTTTCATTATAGTCATGAGATCCCAGTACATGGTCTTAGGCGTATGAGTTATTCTTTTTAGGGGGTTGGATATGGTGCGTATCTAACCTAGTATATTAGTTCTATCGATTCTTAAACTTATAAGTTCATCCATTTTAGAGCAATTTGATGCGGGTTGTAACTAACCTAGCATATCTTTTTCATTGGTTCTTAAACCAGTTAGTTCATTTATTTTAGTTTGGTTAGTGATGATCAGCAGCATTACTAGCTTGATTTGAAATGAGGCCGACCTTGCTCGACCGCATTAGAGAGATTTAGGGAGCAAATGAGGAGCTCCAAGGTGTTCTTGATAGATCTGTAGAGATGATGACAGAGAGTTCTGAGTCCGTGATAACGGACTAATAGTATATCGACAGCGGGTTTGCATTCCCACCGACAGTGATCTTCGAAGTGATATTCTTGAGGAAACTCATTCCTCCATTCACGTTATGCATCCTGGGAGGTACAAAAATGTACCTAACCATCCTAGATAGTTATTAGTGATCTTGTGTAAAGAGAGAATTCGTTGCTTGATGCCTAGTTTGTCAGCAGATGATGGCCAAGCATCAGTGACCTATAGGCGCTTCGCAGCCTTTTCCCATTTGTTTCGGTAAGGCCTTCTGTCAATTTTGAGGACGAAACTTGTTTCTAGGGGGTCAGAAAATGTAACACCGACACTATGGTGTTCGTATATTATTTCCGTTTTTGAATTTAATAAAATGATCCTCAATTTATATATATATGGAAAAATATTTAATTTTTATTGATTTTCGATTTTGGGATTTTTAAATCGAACTTTAGGTATATTTAAAATGTTCGTACTTCCGATTTGTAGGGTGAGTATAAAAATATATATACATATATGTACACACACTTATTCATTTATTTATTTATAAATCTATTTATCTAAATAAAAACATATATAATATTCATACTAATACTAAAAAAAAAAAAATGAAAAAAATCGAATTAGGGCTTAAGGCCCTAATTCTTTCTCTCTCTCCTTCTCTTTCTCTCTCTACCATTTTTCCTTCTTCTCGCAACCCTTCCCTTTCCCACGCCGCACCGCCGTGACCAGCCATCGTCTCCGCCACCCACGGCCGCTAGCAACCGATCGTCTCTCTCTATCCTCCTCACTGTTTTCTCTCTCTCTCGGTCTCACTCTCTATCTCTCTCTTTCTCTCTCTCGGTTGCTCTCTCATTTTCTCCCTTTCGCGATCTCTCTCGCCCTCACCCGCATCTTCTCCACCGCACCGCCACCGTGAGCCACCCTCCTCCGCCTTCAACCACCAACCGACACCCCCTCTCTCACTCTCTAGCTCCCTCTGTTTCCTCGGCTCTCTCTTTGTTTCTCCCTATCCCTCTCTCCCTACGTGCGCGCGACTGCAGCGCACGACGACTCCCCTGCGCTCGCGACTGCAACGTGCGATAGCCCTGCACGCCCGATTGTAGCGTGCCATAGCTCCCGCGCATGTGGCTGCTGTGCTGCTTCCCCTGCTCACGCTCGCGCGCACTTCTCTCCCTTTGCTGCAAGCAGGTTCTGCCACCTACGGAAGCCCCAACCGAAAGCCCTAGGTCGACTATGCCTTGTTCACTATAAAGGTAAGATCAAACCCTAATCCAAATTCTAGGGTTTCAAACCTTCTTAGGAATTAGGTTTAGATTTCTGAAAATTAATGCAAATTGGAACTTTTGCAGGCTTTACAATGGACTGAGGAGGCGTTCGATTTAGGCTGCAAATTGTGGAACCCTAGGTGAGAGGAATTTCTAAATGCATTCAATGACTGATTTAGTTTAGGTTGAATTTAGGATAAGAAGCTTTATATGTGAATTGAAAATGAGTTGAATTCGTAGGAAATGCGTTTTCTGAAGTGTTTATATGTAATTAGTGAGGTTAAATATAGGATTTTACACGAATTGGGTTGTTCTAAATGATAGAATTATGTTTAATTGATTTAAATGATTTCTCTTAGAGTTTAATTCAACGTATGCATGAAAACAGTTGGAAATTGGGATTTAAGTTTAAAGATATATGCAGTCTTTTTCATTTTAAGTTGCCCTGCATATAAGAAATCAAAATACAATTTCCGTATTATGAAAATAGGCATCAATACCTTTAAAATGACTTATGGTTTGAAGAAATCGATGAAAAATGAAAAGTGTATGATTTTTCAAAGATTTTTTCCATCTTGTAGGAAAGTTAGTTATTTTAGATTGGTTTTCGATTTTGAACGGTTTTAAGTTTGAATTTAGATTGGTTTGGATTTCGTTATTTATTTATAAATGGAATGAAATTGATTACATTTGAGTACATTTATAAATTGAAGAATTTAGGATTTGTACGAACTTAAGGAAAATGATAAACCCTGGAATTAGTTGAAAAATTGATGAAATTCGTGATTATTTGATTAGGTTGACTTCTTAGAGACTCGAGAAGTCGAGTTTGGTTCGATTCGTGGTATTATTGGGGAGTGCACTACCCTCCCCCATACTGTGAGTGGGACTACGACATCTACTATTGATTGACAAATCCTGTTTTACCGATTTTCTAACAACATGATTTCTATACGTGTAAAAATTGAATTTTTGGATTTTGATAAGTATATGTACATATTTTTGTGACCATTGGAGTGTCCCAACTGCTGATTTTATTGATATGCATCCATGAGTTTGATAACCGGATATTGTGCCTCCCTTTTGATATATTGACATGTTTTAATGCTTCCACTTGTATTGGCACATGGGTTTGAAATGATTTATACATACCATTTGGGCTGTATGCCCTGCTGATATTATGATACCATGCATGGGGCTATATGCCCGGCTGATATGGTGTTGGGATGCATAGGGCCACGTGTCCAGCTGATTTGATAGTGTTCCGTAGCTACGAAGGATGTCTGGTAGCGGCACCCCTTGTGCCCGGATACTCTTCGGCCGAAGGTATCCGCCAGATTGTCGTGTGTATGGTTGTGCCAGGTTGAACCCTCATCAGCGAAGGACGTGAGTTGTACCTCTGTCTAGCACTGGGCGGGGCCATTATACACGGCTGACTATTTATATGTATATTATTATTATTATTTACAGGCTAGTTGGAGTAGCCTATGGCCAACATTGGGGTAGAGAGCCATTATTTGATATTTGCTTTGTGAAAACCCCCCAATGCGCCCGTTCTTGGTCGAGGTAGACCATTGTCGGGGTTGTTTATTCGGCCGCTCTTCTCATGTGATTTGATATATAGATGGATGCATATGTTATTTTGTGATGTGTGCTTTGAGATATGTTGAAACTGTACGCTGTCTTTGTATACCTGATATTGTATTACATGCTTTGACACTCCAAGTTCACACTTGATATTGATAGCACGATGTCCTTCCCCTCACTTGCTGAGTATCCTCCCATAGATACTCACCCCTTTTCTTTCCCACCTCAGACCGGATTATGGTGCTAGGGCGACGCATTTGGCTCTAGAGGGTTTGATAGCTTGTTGGTGGATTTGGTATTTTCGACGATGAAATTTAAGTTTTAAATGAAAATATGAATTTTGTACTTTATGTCGACCCTGCGTGGTCTTGATATTGAGGTCCGTAGTTGGCCGTGTACATATTATGGGCTGACTGTATAATTTTTGGACTTTTGTTTGCGAAACTCTCATATTTCACTTGTATTGAGGCATTTGTAAATATTTAAAGTGTTAACTTGGGAATTTGTAATATATTTGTATAAATTTTTGGTCCACTTAGTGTAATGGCTGCTCATGCTCTAGTTGGGCATGACAGTAGAGGTCTGTGGTTAGGTCTGCTAGAAATTTTATAGCCTTGCGTTGTTCTGAATGTTGGCTATGGGAATTGGTTGATTTTGGAGAGGCCGGGATGGTCGCCGGGATGGTCATTTGTTTATTTTACAGGATGAATGTTGATATACAGGTAAAATTGTACATGGGAGACCTTCGATTTATGAGGGGTTCTACTCGATTTTCTTTAAAAATACAGCCGGCATCCAGGGCAACGGGCGGCTGTTCACGATCCCGGTTCGGGGTGTGACAAAGATGGTGAAGAACATTTCGAACTTCTCATAATCAACTTGTAAACCCTTAGGGAGAAGGAGCTGTATGCCAAGTTCTCCAAGTGCGAGTTTTGGCTAAGAAAGATTGGGTGATTGTAGACCGTCTCACTAAGTCGGCTCACTTCTTGTCGATTCAGAACACCTACTTTTTGGAAAGATTAGCCAAATTATACATTAATGAGATCGTGAGGCTTCACAGAGTACCAGTGTCTATTGTATCGGACCGTAATCCTCGATTCACTTCTAGATTTTGGCCAAAACTACAAGAGTCCTTAGGAACTAAACTAAAATTTAGTATTGTTTTCCATTCTCAGATCAATGGATAATCAGAGTGTACGATTCAATACTTGGAAGACATGCTTAGGGCATGTATTATGGATTTTCAAGGCAGTTGGAATAGACACCTTCCGTTGGTTGAATTTGCTTATAATAACAATTATCAAGCTTGCATAGGAATGCCTCCTATGAAGCTATTTAAGGAAGGAAGTTCCGAACTCCATTGTGTTGGAATGAGGTTGGTTAGAGAAAGATTAAAAGTATAGAATTGATCGAAACCACTAAAGAAAGGGTAAAAATGATTTAGGGAAGAATGAAAGCTACTCAAGATCGGCAAAAGAGCTATGCCGATAAGAGGAGAAGACCCTTGGAATTTAAAGTAGGAGATATGGTATTTCTAAAGGTATCTCCTCGGAAGGGCATAATTCATTTTCAGAAATGAGGGAAGTTAAACCCTCGATATATCAGTCCCTTCAAGATCTTTGAGAGAATTGGATAAGTAGCGTACCGATTAGAATTGCCACCGGAGTTGCAGAGGATCAATGATATTTTTCACATTTCAATGTTAAAGAAGTACTTATTGGATCCCTCGTATGTATTGGAAGCTACTCCGATAGAGTTAAATGAAAATTTCAGTTTCAAGGTACAACCGGTAAAAATCATTGATCGACAGATCAAACAATTGAGGAGTAAGTAGATTCCAATGGTCAAGGTGTTGTGGAAAAGCAATCAAGTGGAAGAGGAGACTTGGAAAATCGAAGAGTTGATGCGAAAACAACACCCCCAACATTTTTAATGTGTAATTTTCTTTTAAATTTCGAAGATGAAATTTCTATTTAGGGGATTAAGTATTGTAACACTAAGAAAAGTCAATGAGAGAGAAAGAGAGAGAGAAAAAAAGAACTTACCTTTACTCTTCCCGAATACCTTTTTTTTTCCTCTCATTCTCTCATCTCCCTATGCTCTCTCTTCTCCAAGTTCTGATTTCATTCCTCTCAACCACCATCTTTACTTCCTCTCTCCAACAATTTATTTCTCCATCATTGAACCACCTCAACCATCTCCCAAAACCCCAATGGAGTCTGTGATAGAATAAATTTTGGGGAAAGTTTAGGGTTTCCACACGTAGGGAAATTTAGGGATTTTTGAAATCCGACATCCCCAACTCAAATTGATCATGAAATAGAGGTAATTTCTCTTATCTAAATTTGTATTCAAGTTTTTCATTACAAATTTGAATTTTTGTTCTTAGGGTTGGATGAATTAAATTGATAAATTGAGACTTAGGGTTTATAAAATATTAAGATTTGGACAAGGTACATTGAATATATTATTTTAGATTTTAATCTAATACTTGTTTCATGGTAAATGTCATGATGTGATGATTGAGCCTACATGAGTTTTGAAATAATGAAGAACGAGAATGGAAACCCTGATTTTTATAACTTTGGAAAGATGACCTCAATGTAGTTTTTAAATCATAACTCTTTCTACATTACTGCAAACTAAATAAGGTTTATTTCTAGTGAAAATAGACTTATAAAGCTTTAAAATGACATATGATTTGAAGGATTTCATTGAGGATTGGATTTTTGGCAAATTTTTGAAGTGACACAAATTCTACAGAATACTCTACTTCATGTCCTGTTCTGGCCGTGAAGTTTGTTACAGATTTTAGCTATTTTTGAGATAAATTTAGGCTTAAGTCTGAACATGAAAGTTTTAGATCTATATCTTATCTTTAATTTGAAACTTGAATCACTTAAATCTGATGTGTATAGTGAAAGTTATAATAATTTTTCAGTAACTGCATAAATTTAGGTTATGAGTTTAGGACTATAATATTCATAGATTTAGATACTTTTATACGATTTGAATGGTCTTAGGACATGAACATAAAATTTGTAGTTTTATGTCTAACCTTTAAGTAGAAATTTGAATTTCCATGATCCAAGAAGTGTAGGTCAAGATACGGTCTTTTTTCTAAAGTATGTTATACCATAAATTATTGAAAAGTTAGGAATTTGTGATATATTGAGAAGAACCATTTTGCTCTTGTGTTGATATATGATTTAATGATTAATTTATGATTAATGTTTTAGGTTAAGGCATTAGGAATCAAAGGAGAGGTTAGATTTTGTTTGATTTGGAATTTGGGAATGATTACCCTCTCAAGAGGTGAGTGAATGGTTCATTATATCTTAAATGAGCAAAATGATTTCAATTCTTTTTATAAATAGCTTTAAATGTCTTTATATGATTTTTGTATAAATTTGTAGGATATCCTGAAATGAGAATTAAACTATATATGCATCTATATTATTTGTGAATAAACTTGTGCAATACTAAATTTGAAATTGTGTTCATGATTGTAATATGTGATTTGGAAATCTAATTGTTGGTATTATGGCACATTGAAAGAGGATTGGATATTTGTGAAATGATGGTGTATGTGATGTAAATGGCTATAGTTATTCCCTTCACGGAGTGACCCGACGGGGTGACTGGTTGGGGTTGGATGAGCGGGGGAGGCAGACGTGGCTCCCTTTGCCGAAGTTGTGCTATGCCTGAATGCACACCGATGAGTACTAGTTAATGACACTTCACGCGATATATACGCACCGCATCCTCGATAGCCCTCAATCACCAAAATTTGGTTATCCCACATTTTTAAATCTCTGAATTCCATGATGGTCTCTGATTTCGGATCGGATGTCTAGAATTTGGGAGGTAAATTTCACTTGTCGTGGGTGAGACTGGGAAAGGCCATAAGGTACTATTCATCTTCTATATTTTTTTCACAATTCGAATGAAATTTCAAAATGTCATAGTTCCCTCAATTCTTAACCATTTCATACGATCTTTATATGGTTGGAGAGTATTTTTCGAGAGAAATCTAACTATATAAATTTCATATCACGAATCACTATATTTAAAAGTTACGAATACATTATGTTTTTGCTGAGGTTTGTCATATCTCTTGACGTACTCATCCGTTGCATGCAAAATTTTGCATATTAGATCCTCAAATCATAGGAATGCTACTATGTTAAAATGTGAGCATTTCGTTGGGCTAATTTCAAGTTGCCATTAATAGTAAGCTAAGAATAGTATTTATCTTCTATAGGACCATACCTCCTAGACAAAGGATTAGGAATGTAAATGAAATTCCTCCTTCCGAGCACGAGAATGGATTGTCTTCACATTCTTTATCTCCTCTTATGGCTGCTACTCACCTAACTCCTCCAACTGGGATTTCTCCACTACCACTCGACGCCTTTCAGCAATAAATCGAGTGGTGGAATGTCTATGGTGCTCATCTCCAAGCCCCACCACAAGCACCAATAACTCATCCACTGAACTCAGTCATCGCACCAACCACTCCAATAGCACCAATTCCTCCTCCCCCTTTAGTGGCTACACCTGTCCATCACCACACCATTGAATTGTCCAATTTGATCAAAGGAGCCTGACAAATTGGATGCTTCACCATTTCAAGGACTAGTGATGCAATGGTGGCAAAAAATTAGATAAATCGGGTTTGGGAAACTGTGGCTGACATGAGACTTAATGATGATTTAAAGCTATTGGTGGTTGTAAAGTTATTAGACAAAGATGCTAAAGTATGGTGGGACAACCTCAAGGAGAGGTCTTGGGCACTTATTTCTTGGAACGAATTTCTTAGAGAATTCGAAAAAAATATTATACTCGATTCTACAAAGATTTGAAGAAGAAGAAGAAGTTCATCCACCACCGCTAAGGCAACAAGTCAGTGCCAGAATATGAGATGAAATTGAGGAGGTTGTCCTCGTTCGTCTCAGAGTTGGTGACTTATGAGAAGTACTTACACTTCAAATTAGAGGAGGGTCAAAATTTGTCCATCCGGGAGAAAATGTTGACCCACACCTATAAAGATGTCTTGGAATTGGCCTCGAGGGTGATAGGTTTGTCAAAGCCCTCAAAATTAATACTAATACCCCAATGCAAACAAATTTGTAGCAATAGTGATACCAGATCGAATCCCACGAGAACTAAATTAATTTAATTTCTTAGTTTAAGGCTAAAATAAAAATGGGAGGTTTATCAAATAAATTTTTAAATTAAAATTAACAACTAAAAAATAAGAAATAAATTGACAATGCAAAAATAAAAAATAATTAAAGGAAAATCAATTTATCAAAAAAAATCTGATCCAAGGGTTCGCACATTCAATTATTTCACTGATCACGGGTTAAAAATATTATTCTTATAATACAATCATTTAACCTTGCATTTATTAGGATAGCCATAATAAACCTTATGTTTTCTTAAATTAATTGATCAAATCCAACATCTAATCAAAATTTATCATTAATCGACTGGACACGATAGTGTTCCATATCAATATAATGAAAACAGTTAAACCAAAATACAAATAATTGGGATGGCTATAATTATTCAATTTTATTCCATCAATTCTATAGATTAAACAAGAATACTGGTAAAAGTCTCATAAACATAAATAACCTATTTGCTACTTGTGCTATTCATTTATGATAATTACGAATCACTAAAATTTTGAATAACAATATAAAGACTAATATTGAATTAAATTATCAGATTAACCAATATTAGACCTTCACGTAAATAAAATCAAGAGCCAACGAATACTTGAATTAAAAATGGCAAGAAATTAAATTAAGTATATAACCTCACAGTAAAGACAATCGAATGAAAATTTTCCTTGAATCAAAAAATGAAACTAGCCACTCATGGTGAAAAGCATTATTCCTTGAATCTTCAACAAAAATAAAAATAAAATAAAAAGAAAAGTTTGTTCTAGGAAGGAGAAAGTTGACTCCAGTAGTAGCCGACAGCCCCTTTTGAAATTATGCAATGAATAGTGACGTCTCTTCTTGAGAATTATATATTAGTATCCTGCTGGTTGCCTTCTTTTGTGTTGCCCTAGATCTAAAGAGAATCTCCTATCCAAAGGATAAGGAATGAACCCGTCAAAATAGGAAAATAAAAGTTTAACTCCTAAAAACTATTTTACTTAAAGTAAAATTCTACTAAAAAATAAAAAATCCACTCTTATCAAGTTTCTTCTTTTCTTCATAGGTCCAAATTGATATCTTGAACAATAAAGTTCCAAAATACCTCCTTAATCCCACTTTGATCCAATCTTCTAATTTCAATCCTTAAAAATAAAAAATCATAAAAATCATCCATTAGAGTACTAATCAATTTAAAATCAAACCATAATATCAACAATAAATTTATCATTTTACACATTATCAAATTCTCTCACACCAAACCAACGCTTGTCCTCAAGCATTTATTATACCAATACCACACAACTATTCTCCTCTTCACTCCTTTCCCTCCTTCAATTTATCATCAAATAATCCCAAACAGCACACATTGAAAACATTCATGCTAAAACAATAATCCAAAGAACAAGTGATCATAGTCTATAACTTTAAAAGAAAACATAGGCACCCTTTCAAACTCAATAGTCTCATCAGAATTCAATGTACCAAGATCTAATACCCTCACAAGAAATGCACTCTATGCACTCAAAGTGTTTTAAGAAAATTTATCACTAGCTCTCAAGATCAAAGCATTGCATGATATTACCATAAGTTTGCTTATTTATTAAATCTCCATCACTAATTATATGAATTCAAAACAAAAATCTGGGGATCTTTGCAAAGGTTGTAACTTGGCTTGGGTAAAGGTAGGGTAGAAGCTAAATATGATGTGTAATGCATATCAAAGAAGCATGTCAAAGATTACAAAACCATTTCCCACTATTAAGCCCATCCCATAACACGAAATACAATCAACCCAAAGAAAAATATCCCAATCAAGATTATCTTATTCCTCGATCCAAAATTCTAAGCTTTTTCTATTTCCTTTTTCTTTTTTTTTTCTTTTTTTTTTCAGTTTTTTGTTTTTTTCATTTTTTTTTATTTTTAAAAATTGAATCTCAAGGATAAACGAAGAGTGTATACACAAATGTCCCCAATCATATGAATGAATCTCTAAAAACATTCCTCAAAATAAAATTATCTCATTCCCTTTTACAAATAACCACCCTTTCAAGCTCTACTCACAAGTTTCTTTGATATAAGGACTAAAAAGAAGGTTAAGCGCTCAATTGATGAGGTTATAAACAAAGAAAAAGGGATATAGACTCACCTGGATTCACTACGGGAATTGATATGCACTAGAAGTTCTTTTTAAGAGAGATAAAATGGAAAAACCTAAATGCCTCCATCATATTAATGCATGAACTCATGGATATGGTCTTGAAATGCATAGCAAAGCATGTTTTAGAATAAATATACTATGATTAATAAACACTCATGAAAGGAAATTAGAGCAAAGATGATGGTATGCTCTTAAGGCACAAAAACTAACAAAAGTGTTTAAATTTGTATCAAATCTTGTACATTTTCATCTAATTCAATCATCAAGGTCAATGGGACACTTAAAACATTTTTATCCAAAATAACTAATCGCAATTGTCTCTTTTATGCATTTCAACTCAAACCAACAATGTATACTAACTCAAAATTATTTTCAAACAAAAATCAAAAGAGTATGAAGTTCAAAAGAAAACAGAAAAATAACATTGGCATGAATATCCTCCCCCACACCTAAATTCTACATTGTCCTCAATACATGCAAAAGGTAAGAAAAGAGAAAAGAAACTAGCATGCAACTCAAAAAAAAAAAAGCTAGCATAATTTTAAACTCGCAGAAAGTCTCAGAAAATCACCCAATATAATATACAAAAATAGGACAATGAAAAGAGAGAAAAGAGAAAAAATTCCCCTAGGGTGATGGTGTTTGTTAGTCGAAAGCTAGTGGTACTTGCTGCAGTGAAGAAGCCTCGAGGGTGGGTGGAGACGTTTGCATGGATGAGGTCGTGGAGGGGTTCGATCGAAAGGGGTTTTTGAGTATGTAAAGAAATATGGGTTTGAAATTTTGGAATTGCAATGATGGCAAGTAATGATGATAATGAATATTCATGAGGCTAAAGCTTCAATCAAGGGATTTGCGATGGAGAAGGCAAATGGTTCGGTGATGATGATGATTGATGAAGGATAATAGTTGATGATCGATGGAGGTTGATTATTGATGAAGTTACAGATTTTTTTTTTTTTTAGCAAAGGAGAAGGGAGTTATGAAGGGAAAGGAACAAGGTTGTGGACTTTCTTCTCTCTTGCCCGCTTCCGCTTGTTTTGGAGGTAAAAATCGCGTAATCATGCCCTAAGGAGAGGACTGCTTCTGCCCAATGTGATAATCACTTTCTGAATTCCGCATGATCACACCTTAAGGAGATGACTACTTCTATCCATTGTGATATTCACTTCTTAATTGTCCTTAATCCATCTCTTGAACTTGAATAAATGCATCCCTTAAAATTCTCATCTTGGGCACCTACAAAAATTAAAAGATAAAACAGATGACACTAATTAAACACCACTAATAAATTAGGAAATCAAATAATAAACTAATCAAACTCAAGAAAAATATTGGGTTGCCTCCCAACAAGTGCAATTGTTTAACGTCTTTATGCTCAACATTCTCCATTTGTTTCTTTTCAAGGAGACTTTAACTTTAACTTGGGAGCCTCATATAATTCCCCCTCCATATCTAATTGTACATTCAATTCAAAATCAATATCGCATTCTTCTTTGTAGATTTTCTGCACAATTAAATCAACAATATTAGTAGAACAAATTGATTGACACTCATTTGCGTATTTCATAGGATAAAAAATAATAAATTTAACAATCTCGTCATTGAACTCAACGGAGAGAGTACTTTCGTCCACATCTATTTTTATCTTTAATGTCTTCATGAATGGTATTCCTAATAAAAGTGGAGCTGAATCTATGATAGTGTCTCCTTCTATTTTCAAAATATAAAAATCAATTGGAAAAATTAGTTCGTTAATCTGTATCAAAATATCTTCAATAATCCTCTCCAAGTAAGCATAAGAATAGTCAGCTAACTGAATAATAACCCTAGTTTCTTTTAATGGACCCAATTTCAGAGTATTATAAATTGAGTAAGGTATGATATTAATGGGTAATCCTAAGTCTAACATGGCATGTTTAAATTTTTTCTTACCAATAAAATAAGGTAGAGTGAACATACCTGGATTAGCGGATTTTTCAGGTAGAGTTCTCTTGATAATATCAGATGTATTCTCACCCATCTCATCACCTCTTATCTTTTTTACTTTCTTTTCATTTTCTTCCTTTTTGAATTTCTCAAACTTACTAGGAAAGGATAACACAATTACACTAGATGTGTTAGGTAATGAGGACTCGAATGTTGCCTTGATTGGATTTTCATTCATGCGTTCATCTTCCTTGTCGACATCCTTCCATTCATTCACTATCTTAGATAGAGTAAAGCTCGAATGAAGTTCCTTCGCACTTCTCAAAGTTATTGCATTAGCGTTCTCTTTGGGATTCACCACCATTTGTGAGGATAATTTTTCAGAATTTTGTGCTTCTAACCTGCTAATCGATGTCACTAGTTGAGTAAACTGGTTTCCCAAATTTTGAATGCTAGCTCTCTTTTCCTGCTAAAATTGTTGAGTGTCAATTGCAAGAGCTTTCACTATATCTTCAAATACATACCAGAATTCAAGGGTTATGCAAGTGCGGGTGCTATTCTGTTAAACTGTTGCTATGGATATCTTGTCTGTCCTTCTTGGTATCCATAGCTTAGACTTGAATGATCTTTCCTTCTAAAATTGTAATGGTTGGAGAAAAGATCATACGTGTGTTGAGGTTGACTAGGAAATTCTCTTATGGTATTTACTTGTTGAAAGGGTCTTCTTACAATGTTGGACACATATTCGTAGGATATCCGGGAATTGAGCATATGCAATAAACCTTGTTTTCCTATAATTGCTCTATAGCCAACTAACGAACCAAAGCAGTTAGTTCAAAATTTTGATTTTCAAGATTCGAGTGACTTACCTCAAGAGCTGATACTCAATGCTCAAGGATTGTTGTTTCAAAATTGGAGCAGTTAACTCCTTCAAAGTTTTTTCACGAATTGCCAACATTTTTTTTTCTTATTCAAAAATCAATAACACAAATGAAAGGCACAAACTAAGAAATTAATGTAATTTTTCGGCAACGGTGCCAAAATTTTAATGGGTTTGTCGAAACCCTCAAAATTAATGCTAATCCCCCAATGCAAACAAATTTGTAGCAATAGTGATACCAAGTTGAATTCCACGAGAGCTAAATTAATTTAATTCCCTAGTTTAATGCAAAAATAAAAATGGGGGGTTTATCGAATAAATTCCTAAATTAAAAATTAACAACTAAAAATAAGAAACAAATTTACAATGCAAAAGTAATAAAAATTAAAGGAAAATCAATCTACCAAAAACCACTCTGATCCAAGGGTTCACACATTCAATTGTTTCACTGATTATGGGTTAAAAATAACAACTAAAAACAATAAGAAACAAATTAACAATGAAAATAATAAATATTAAAAGAAAATCAATCTACCAAAACTCTAATCCAAGAGTTCACGCATTTAATTGTTTCACTGACCATGGGTTAAAAATATTTTTCTTGCAATTTTAACATTTAATCTTAGATTTATTAAGATAGTCATAATAAATTTTATGTTTTCCTAAATTAATTGATCAAACCCAGTATCCAATCAATATTTATCATTAATTGATGGGGCATGATTGCGTTCTATATCAATTTAATGATAGTATTAAGTTCTGTGAAAACAGTTAAATCAAAATACAAATAATTAGGATAGCCGCAATTATTCAATTTTGTTTCATCGATTCTGTAGGTTAAACATGAATATTGGTAAAAGACCTATAAATATAAATAACCTATTTGCTACTTGTACCATTCATTCATAACAATTACGGATCATTGAAATTTTGGATAATAATAGAAAGACTAATATTGAATTAAATTGTCAGATTAACGAATATTAGACCTTCATGTAAATAAAATCAAGAACCAATAAATACTTGAAATAAAAGGGTAAGAAATTAAATTAAGTACATAATCTCACAGTAAAGACAATCGAATGAAAAATTCCCTTGAATCAAAAAATAAAACTAGCCACTCATGGTTGAAAACATCATTCCTTGAATTTTCAACAAAAATAAAAATAAAGTAAAAAGAAAAGTTTGTTCTAGGAAGGAGAAAGGTGACTCCAGCAGTAGCCGATAGCCCCTTCTAAAATTGTGCAATGAATAGTGACGTCTCCTCTTGAGAGTTATATATTGCTATCCTGCTGGCTGCCTTCTTTTGTGTTGCCCTAGATCTAAAGAGAATCTCCTACGTAAAGGATAAGGAATGGCCCCTTCAAAATAGGAAAATAAATGTTTAACTCCTAAAAACTATTTTACTTAAAATAAAATTCTACTAAAAATTAAAAAGTCCACTCTTGTCAAGTTTTTTCTTTTCTTTATAGGTCCAAATTGATGTCTTGAACAATTAAACTCCAAAATATCTCCTTAAGCCCACTTTGATCCAATCTCCCAATTTCAATCCCTAAAAATAAAAAATCATAAAAATCATCTATTAGAGCACTAATCAATCCAAAATCAAACCATAATATCAACAATAAATTTATCATTTTGCACATTATCAGAGGGCCGAGAAAACGGTAGAGGAGAGGGGAAGAGAAGGACAAAGAAAGAATAGAAAGTCTAAACTTGTACTAGGCTAGAGGTCAATTCAAAACAAGAGCACAGGCTCCTAGGTGGAGTCTCAGTCGCCGAGTCCACTGGCACTCTACGAAGCCAACGCCCATCCAAGTTTATGGCCTCCTTTGGGTGTAGATTGACTATATCTTCACTGGGTATCCATGAATTATTTTACTAAAGAAGAATTACTCCGGAGACCTGTGTGTTCGATCCCTATATTTGCTAGTCAGCTGCGAGTATTACCAAGTTGTGTGATCTTGGCAATCGAAGCAGGACAGTTGGAACAAAAAGGGTGAAAGGCCTACTTAGCTCACATCATCGATATCACGATAGAAGGTCCCAGCCTAAAGGATCTCCTAGTAGTGATTGAGTATCCAAATGTCTTTTCAGAAGAGATATTTGGGTTACCTCTGGTTCGAAAGTTTGACTTCACCATTTATTTGGTTCCTAGCACTACTCCTATTTCGATCCCTTCATATAGGATGGCGCCTGTAAAGTTGAAAGAGTTAAAGATTCAGCTCCAAATGTTGTTAAACAAGGGATTCATTTGACTAAGCACCTCTCTCTGGAGTGCTCTGGTTTTGTTTGTGAAGAAAAAGAATGGGACCCTTTGGTTATTATTGACTACCAGTAGCTTAATAAAATCACAATCAAGAACAAGTCCCCCTTCCAAGGATCGATGATCATTTCAATCAACTTCAAGGGAAATCAGTGTTCTCAAAGATAGATCTAAGGTCAGAATACCACAAGTTGAGAGTCAAGGAGGATGATATCCACAAGACTGTATTTAGAATGTGGTAAGGACACTACGAGTTTATGATAATGTCATTTGGGTTGATAAATGCTCCCATAGCATTCATGGACTTGATGAATCAAGTCTTTCACTCCTACCTTGACAAGTTTGTCAAAGTCTTTATTGATAATATCTTGATATATTCTAAGAACAATACGGAGTAGTATGAGTATCTTTAAATTATGTTGTAAACTCTTTGGGAGAAGTAGTTGTATGTCAATGCGAGTTTTGGTTAAGAGAGATTGGCTTCTTAAGGCACATTGTATTCAGGGATGGTATATTTGTAGATCCAAAGAAGGTTAAGGCAACCCAAGAACGTCACCATGGTAAGAAGTTTTCTCGAACAGGTTGGGTACTACTGAAGGTTTGTCAAGGGATTCTCTAAAATTGCAGTTCCATTGTCCAACTTAACTTAGAAGGGAGTTAAATTTGAGTAGGGTGACTGGTGCAAAGGGAGATTTCAAGAAATCAAGAAGAGGTTCACATCCGCTCCGATCCTTGCCCTCCCAACTAGGAGTGGTGATTATGTGGTGTTTAACGACGTTAGCTGACAAGGGTTAGGTTGTGTTGATGCAAAATGAGTAGGTGATTGCTTATACCTCTTGAGAATTGAAAAAGCACAAGTTAAACTATCTCACTCATGATTTAGAGTTAGTCATAATTGCATTTGCCTTGAAAATATGGTGACACGACTTATATAGGGCTACGTGCATGATCTTCAAGGATCACAAAAGTTTCAAGTATTTGCTCACTCAAAATGACCTAACTTTAAGGTAACATAGGTGGTTATAATTAATTAAAGACTAAGACTTAGTGATAGATTACCACCCAAGCAAAAAAATATGGTCACAGATGCCCTAAGCCATAGATCATCTTCTTCGAAATCTCATGATAATTCTTATCTCTCATGCTTGGTAGGACTTTGTACACTTAGAGTCGAGTTGGCCAATAATGAGCATGGTGCACTTTTGGCTAAATTTGACGTGCGATCAACCATAGTGGATAGTATTAGAGAGCTCCAAGCAATCGATGAAGAGCTAAGCGACATAGTGGAGAAGGTTCACAAAGGTGAATGTGGTGAGTCTCATATCCGAAAGATAACATGGTTGTATAAAGGAAATGAATTTGTGTTCCCAAGAATAATCATCTTTGGAGGGCCATACTTCAAGAGACACATTTCTCGGCGTATACGATACATCCCGAGAGTACAAAGATGTACCATAACATCGAGGAGACTTATTGGTGGTTAGGGTTGAAATGAGAAATAGTCGAGTTCGTGGTTAGGTGCCTTGTATGCCAACAAATTAAGGTCGAATATTAGAAACCAGCTTGGACACTACAATCATTGTCCATACCCGAGTGGAAATGGTAGCACATCATTATGGACTTTGTAACACGATTGCCATGTGCACCAAGTTGGCATGACACCATTTGGGTGATTATAGACCAATTTACCAAGTCAGCTCATTTCTTGCCCATCCAAAATTCCTATCCTTTGGACAGGTCCGTGAAGTTCTACATAAATGAGATTGTTCGACTCTATGGGGTTCTAGTGTTTATTGTTGGGACTATAATCCTCAGTTCACTTCCTGATTTTGGCCTAAGTTGCAAGCTGCTTTGGGGACTAAATTGAAGTTCAGCACCACCTTTTATCCACAGACGGATGGACAGTCCAAGCATACTATTCAGATCTTGCAAGACATGCTAAGAGCTTGTGTCATGAATTTCCAAGGAAGTTGGGATAGATACCTCCCGTTGATAGTATCCACCTATAATAATAACTATTAGGCGAGTATCAGGATGGCACCCTATAAGACTTTATATGGAAGGAAGTGTCAAATACCATTGTGTTGGGATGGGGTTAGAAAGTAGAAGATTGAAAACATAGAGTTGAAAGAGGCAACTAAAGAAAAAGTGAAAGAAATCCGAGAAAAGATGAAGGCAACCAAAGACTGACAAAAGAGTTATGTCGACAAGAGAAAACGGCCTTTGAAATTTGAAGTAGGGGACCTAGTATTTTTGAAAATCTCACCTTTAAAGAGTATAATCCAGCACCAAGAAAGGGGAAAATTGAATCCCCATGACATTAACCCTTTTAAGATCATTGAGAGGATAAAAAAGGTGGGCTATGGATTGGAGTTACCCTTGAATTTGATAAAAAATTGCAATGTATTCCAGTCTCGATGTTAAAGAAATATTTATCAAATCTATCACATATATTAGAGACTCTACCAGTTGAACTAAGGGAAAACTTGAGTATCGAAGTCCAACCCATAGCTATTCTTGATCGCCAAATCAAGGGATTGGAAAACTAACAAATCCCTATTGTTAAGGTCTAATGGAAAAGTGATCAGGTTGAAGAAGAGAATTGGGAACCCAATGATGCTATGTAGAAACAATAACCCATTTATTTGGGTAGGATTTTGTGATTAAATTTTGAGGATAAAATTTATTTTTATGGGGGTAAGGAATTGTAATACCGAAATTTCAATGTTTGAAATTTCAGTTAGTTCTTTCATGTAATTCCGAAAAAATTCAGACTTATATTAGTTTTGATGTATCAAAAGAAGGTTTATGAATCTTCTTTGGAGTTCTTGTTATGCAATTTAGGTGTATCACGATTTTAGACAAGTATACTTTAGTCGAGTATAGTGTATAATGCAGAACAAGTGTCAATCCCACGAGAATATTATGTATTACCAAAAATAAAATACCATATTTAAATTGGACA
The DNA here is from genome assembly GCA_037126225.1 of Dillenia turbinata. Lineage (NCBI taxonomy): Eukaryota > Viridiplantae > Streptophyta > Magnoliopsida > Dilleniales > Dilleniaceae > Dillenia > Dillenia turbinata. The sequence continues at coordinate 660,678 of JBAMMX010000013.1, forward strand.
GAACGAATCAAGATAGTAAGGATATTAAAAACAATAGAAATATCAAATGCAGAAATACGATGAATGAAAACCCTAATTTTGTAAAACCCTAGGATATCGATTTCATCCGTCTCTAATTTTTTCACACGGTTGAATTCTTTCAAATCCCTTAAACTTTATTAACTAAAGACTCATTCTTGATGATTGCAGATTTCCCTAAATTAGATTCACCCAATGCTCATGCAATGAAACCCTAATTTGACTAACCAAAACCCAATGGTCATGCAATCTTGATTAGGTCAAACTGCATTAAGATCTATAGAATTTATGTAATCTAGGGTTTCCACTAAGATCCCCACATACAGAGTTAATCATCCATCGATCTCATAACCCTATATAGATTTTATTGTGTTGGCTAGATTTCATGCAATCTTTTCTCGATCTTATGCATGTAATCGCAAATCATCAAATCGTAGGGCCCTTTACGAATGAAGCATTAAGTCCAACAATGAAATCTCATCAAAGAAAGAACAGGTCAATAAAAATTTAAGGGAAAAAAATGAATTAAACCATGCTACTAATCAAAAAACAAAATTCATCGAGTCCTAAAAATAAGAAATCTAAATAAACATGATAAAGAAATGCAAGAAAGATAAAGAAAACATTACAACCCCTTTAACCTTAATGATGATCAAAGAATCCCATCCAAGAAGGCTAAGGAGGCGGTTGCTAGGGTTTCTCCTTTCTCTCTCCTAAGTGCAAAGGATGTCTCCTTCTTATAATTTAAGTCCTAAGAGTCCTAAATGACTAAAAATTCATGGGTCTTCATAACAGCTTGATATTTCACTTGGACTTGGGCTTTTAGAACTCATGGGCTTTGATTTCCAGTACTGTAGTAACTTCAACTCAAATTTCGGATATCGTCTGGTCTAACCCAATCTCTGAGGTCTTCATAAGATTTTGAAGTCTTCTTTCCAATTCAACAAGAATCAGGTCAATCAGACATTGGAGCAGAAAGTTATGTCCAAAATACTAAATGCTGACTATGTAGTCCAATATCCTTAAATAAACCCAATAACTCTAAAACAAAATCCACAAAAAATAATCAATGAAAAATCACAAAATAAAACCTAAAGCAGTCCTAAAAGTCAGAAAATAAAGCCTAAAATAAAATTAAATAAAAAATTCAAGTGTATAAAAATATCATTATCAAATTGCCCCACACTTGAATGTCTGCTTGTCCTCAAGCAAAAATAGATTTTCTTCAAAATCAATTCAACCTCCTAAGCCCCTAACCATATATATGATAATTTCAAACCGGAATTACAATCAAAACAATCAATGCTTCATAATATCCGACGCTAGAATAACTATTGCATCTCATATATTCTCATCAAAATCAAAAACAATATAAGAGTCAACTATCCTCACAATTGGTTCACTCAATAGAATGAAAGAAGATACTAATTAATTACTCAAAGCACTCATGTTATGTAAAGGTATGTATATCACTCAAATCAACACAATGAGATAGTATTACCTTAAGTTTGCTCATATAACAAATCTCCCCCACCTATATATGAAATCCACACACTAATCAAAACATCTTTTATTTAGTTGTAATGGGACTAACATAAGGGATAGGATAATGGGTAAGATGTAGGGTTAAAATGATTCACTAAATATACCTAAGTATCAAGACATGACATTATTACATTAAGACAAAGAAAATACTAACTCAAACTACGAACATGTAATGTGATATATCACTTATTCAAAACAAAGAACAATGACTTCACTATGAGAGTGAATAATATCAAGAATGAAAAATGTTTTTATTTTCCGTTTTCTTTTTTTATTTTTTTTTGTTTTTCTATTTTTTCTTTTCCATTTTTTTTTCTTTTTTCTTTTTTCTAATCATCACTTTTTTTCTTTTTTTTTCTTTTTTTCATCATTTTTTTCTACTGGTTTCTTTTTTTTTTTTCCATAACTCAACATGATAATAACTAAAAACATATATAAAACTCAAACAAAACAATAATACCTAAAAAGATAATCTTGCTATCAACTATATGTATATTAGTAAATTAGGGTTCAAAATCTGGAGTTAGAAAAAATGAGTCATAGGGTAAATTATGTAAGTAACATACAAAAGAAGGTCTAGACTCAAATGAGTTAACTAAGGGATATAAAATGATTAAGTTGGTATTTTTGAAAGCCAAAACTGTGTAATCCTAAGTGTATTAATCATCTTGATGTATGAAAATCATGAATGTAGTCTCAAAATTCATAACAAAGCACGTTCTAGAATAATAAAATCATGCATGATATACACTCAATAAGAAAAATGATGAAAGCAAAAAATTATTCTATAAGTCTCAAATTCTCGTTAAGGTAAATTTGGTGTTAAATTTTACATGTCTATCCTTCAAATCTACCATAAAAAGATAAATAGTCACTCATGTACCAAATAACTACTAATATCAATCGTCTGTCATGCAATCCAATTCAAGGCAAGTAACATATAAGGACTAGAAAATCCAAAAAAATCTAGTTGACATGGAAAAATTTTTCAAAACTCAAGAAATTCAGCAAAAATCAAGATTGCTAAATAAAAATGTCATAATTTTTAAAAAAATGTCCTAAAAATCAAAATGAAATAAATAAAACACCCAAAAATCAAAATGCAATATATTTCCCCTACACTTAATCCAAACATTGTATGCAATACAAATCAATCTAAAATCAAGAAAAGAGAACAGAAAGACTCCCCTAATTAAGCTGGGGAAGGGGTTACTTGTATTCATCAATCCATTAAGAAAATGGCGGAACCTTCCTTCAAGTTGGTCCCATCCTCGTATGTCTTCAAATGATGCCCATTGACATTGAACTTTTCACCTTGCTCGTTTGAAAGCTTTACCGCTTCATATGGGAAAACTTATGTCACAAAAAAAGGTCCACTCCATCTCGATCTTAATTTCCCTGAAAAAAGTCTCAAATGAGAATTATATAATAAAACCTTATCACCCACCTCAAACTCTCGCTTCTTAATCATAACATTATGTCATGCCTTTGTTCTTTCCTTGTAAATCCTGACATTCTTAACATTACAAAAAAACAAGGGTTTAGTGACGGATTTAGTAACGAAAATTTTAAAAAAATTCGTCACTAAAACTTTTAGCGACAGAATAAATTTAGCAACGGAAACCATTTTCGTTGCTAATTTTAGCGACGGAAACTGAATCCGTTGCTAAATTAGCTACAAAAACCATTTTCGTCGCTAAATTTAGTGAAGGAAACCATTTTCATTGCTAATTTAGTGACGGATTTTAGTTTTCGTCACTAAATTTCGTATTTAATTTTTTGATTTGGGCTCCCTGCTACTTGCCCACCATGGCCACACCTTGCTAGCCCTTGCCCACCCACGTATGACCACCTTTTGTTGCTTTATTTTTTTTTTATAGAAAATGTGTTTTTGCCCAAATTCGAACCTGGGTTTAAAAAGTTATCTGAAACGCTCTTAACCACTATGCCACATTAACTTATATGATATACCATTTTTTTCTTTACTTCTATACTTTTTTTCTAACTCTTATCGTTAAAAATATAATTCTCTAATTTAAAAAAAATAAAAAATAAAAAATTATATTTAATAAAAACACAAAATTATATTTAATATAATTACAAAATTATCTTTAAAAAATCATAAAATTATATTTAAAAAATATAAAATTATATTTAATAAAAATTAATACCCTAATTTAATTAAAATATAAATCATAAATATATATTTAATAAAAACATAAAATTATATTTAATAAAAATATAAAATTATATTTAGCGACGAATTTAACGACAGAAAAAAAAATCCGTGACTAAATTTAGTGAAAGATTTTGTTTTCATCACTAATTAGAGACGAATTTATTTTCTGTCGCTAATTAGCGACAGATTTTTTTTCCATCGCTAAATTTAGCGACGGATTTTGTTTCCGTCGCTAATTCGCGATGGATTTTTTTTCCGTCGCTAAATTTAGTAACAGATTTTGTTTTCATCGCTAATTAGCGATGGATTTCATTTTTCGTCGCTAATTAATGATATATTTTTTTTCGTCACTAAATTTAGCGATGAAATTTTTTTCCGTCGCTAAATTTAGCGATGGATTATATTTCCGTCGCTAATTAGAAATGGATTTTTTTCCATCGCTAAATTTAGCAACAAAATTTTTTTCGTTGCTATATGTAGCGACAAATTATATTTCTGTCGCTAATTAGCGACGGATTTTAATTTCCGTCGCTAAATTTCACATTTAATTTTTTTATTTGTAGAACCCGTTCGCCCACCCGCCAGCCACCGTCCACCACTTTCCCTCCCCCCTACTGCTTGCCCGCCTATGTCCACACCCCGCTAGCCCTTGCCCATCCGCGCATGACCACCTTTTGCTGTTTTATTTTTTTTTATAGAAAATGTACTTTTTGTACAGATTCGAATCTGGGTTTAAAGAGTTATGTGAAACGCTCTTAATCAATATACTTTTTTTTTTATTTCTATACTTTTTTCCTAACTCTTACCATTAAAAATATAATTCCCTAATATAACAAAAACACAAAATACAAAATTAAATTTAATAAAAATACAAAATTATATTTAATAAAAATATAAAATTATATTTAATGTAATTACAAAATTATCTTTAAAAAAATCATAAAATTATATTTAATAAAAATCAATACCCTAATTTGATAAAAATATAAATTACAAATATATATTTAATAAAAACATAAAATTATATTTTATAAAAATTTAAAATTATATTTAGCAACGAATTTAGCGATAGAAAACAAAATCCGTGGCTAAATATAGCGATGGATTCAGAATCCGTCACTAAATTTAGCGACAGATGTTGTTTGCCGTCGCTAAATTTAGCAACGAATTTTTTTTTTCATTGCTAAATTTAGTGACGGATTTTGTTTTTGTCTCGAATTAGCGACGGATTTCATTTTCTGTTGCTAATTAACAACGGATTTTTTTTCCGTCGCTAAATTTAGAAACGAATTTTTTTTTGTCGCTAAATTTAGCGACAGATTTGGTTTTTCGTCGCTAATTAGCAACGGATTTTTTTTCCGTCGCTAAATTTAGCAACGAAAGCGACGGAAATTGAAATCCATCGCTAATTAACGACGGATTTTTGTTTTTGTCGCTAAATAGTGACGAATTTTTTCCGTCGCTAAAAACGTATTTTTTTTTTGTAGTGTAAAAGCCTCATTACTCCACTCCTCGAGCTCATTCAACCGCATCTTCCTTTGTGTACCTACAAGAGACAAATCAAAGTTAAGAAACTTTATTGCCCAATATGCTTTATGCTCTAACTCAACAAGAAGATAACATGCCTTACCATAAACCAAACAATAAGGCGACATACCAATTTGAGATTTAAATATTGTCCTATATGCCCAAAGTGCATCATCTAACTTAATGGACCAACCCCTATGAGAAAGATTCATAGTTTTTTCCAAAATGTTTTTCAATTCATGATTTGAAATTTCAACCTATCCACTAGTTTGGGGATGGTTAGGGGTAGCAACCTTATGAGTAATATCATATTTAGCTAAGAGTTTTTCAATATCCTTATGAAAATGAGAACCTCCATTACTAATTATGGCTCTAGGAATACCAAAACAGGAAAAGGTATTCTTCTTTAAAAACTTGCACACCATTTTAGAGTCATTTTTTATACATGCAACTGTCCCTACCCATTTACTCACATCATCAACAGCGACAAGAATGAATTCATGATTAAAAGATTTTGGAAAAAGTCCCATGAAATCTATACTTCAAATATAAAAAATATCAACAATCAAAATATTGTTTAAGGGCATCTCATGATGATTAGAAATATTCCCAGTTCGTTGACATTGATTACATGCACAGACATAAGAATAGGCATCCTTAAACAAAGTAGGCCAATAAAATCCAGACTAAAGTACCTTAGCTATTGTATGAGAAGTTCCATATGACCACCGATGTCACGCCCCAAACCGGGATCGTGAACAGTCGTCCGTTGCCCTGGATGCCGCCTGTATTTTTACAGAAAATCGGGTAGAATCTTTCCATAAATCGAAGGTCTCACATGTACAATTTCACCTGTTTAATCCTGTAAAATTCAAAACATCATGAAATTAAAATAAAAGGGTCATCCCGGCCTCACAATAATCTACCAACCGCAGCAGACATCCAGGACAACGCCAGGCTAAATAAACTATCAGCAATCCTAGCCACAGACCTCTACTGTCATGCCCAACTAGAGCATGAGCAGCCGCTACACCGAGCGGGCCTAAGTTTTTATACAATTTAAATAATTTTCCTAAGTATTATTTAAATACGTACAATTGCCTCAATGCAAATGAAATATGAGAGTTTCGCAAATAAACATACATAAATTATACAATCATCCCAAAATAAGTACACGGTCAACTACGGACCTCAACAAGACCTTGCAGGGTCGAAAATAAAATACGAAATTCATCTTTCAAATTTAACTTAAGATCCCACCGTCGTAAATCACCCAAATCCACCAAAATCTCCAAAATCTGAAGCGTCGCCCCGGCACAACAATAATCCTGTTTGAGGAGGGAGAGAGGAGGGGTGAGTACTCGGGGAAGAATACTCAGTGAGTGAGGGGATTAATCTCAAGTACTAATAATGTAGGTGAACATTGGGGTGTCAAATAATATCATTCGTAACCAATATCTCAAATTTTGCAGTAAATCATGATATGTTCGATAAAATGAACTCATTTAATCATTCACACGATATCATACATATATGCATCCATTTAAAATCAAGTATAACATAGAGCAAGCCGAAAGAATCCTACCAAGGGTTAACCATGACCAAGGACAGACGCATTGGGGGTTTTATTATGCACAAATATTCAAAAGTTGCTCTCTACCCCGACGTTGGCACGAACAAGCAACTCCCAGTGCTAGACCGCCTATTCTGACGGACCTCCCCTTTCGGTTCAACTGGGCCCATATGGAACATCACAATCATGTACAAGCAACTCCCGATACTAAACCGCCTATGCTGATGAACCTCCCCAATACATGATTCAACCGGGCCCATACGAAATATCACAATCATGTACAAGCAACTCACGGTGCTAGGCCACCTATACTGACGGACCTCCCCAATACATGGTTCAACCGGGCCCATACATATCGCAATCACGACATTTGCGGATACCACTGGCCAAAGCATATCTGGGCAACTCGTGCCTCTACAAACGCCCTTCGTAGCTACGGAATCAATCAAGTCATATCATATCATCACAAGTGGGCATCCCAGTGCCCTCACAGATCTTAAAGCATTTCAAATCCGTGTGCCAATACATTCATCAAATCATTTCAAATCAGTATACCAATGCAATGGTAGAAAAGGAAACTTATCCAATTTTTAAGTAATGGCACAATTTTGTTTCATTTCAAACATGGATGCATATTCATTGAAAACATAAGTTTAAGATACTCCAATAGTCACAAAACAGATTTGAGATTTAATATCACACATCGAATCAATGCATATCAAAGCATGTTTTGTTTAAAAACACGATAAAATCAGATTTTCACTATTTCATGCAAGAGATTAGGGTCCCACTCACTTTCTAGGGAGGGTGGTCACTCCCTATTTCCACAATCAAACCAAACTCGACTCCTCGAGTCTCCAAAGAGATCAACCTAATCAAATTATCACAATAATCATCAAATTTCTAATTAATCTTAGGGTTTATCATTTTCTCTAAGTTTGTACAAACCTTAATTCTCCAATTTTTGAATATACTCTAATGTCATCAATTTCATCCCATTTATAAATAAATAATAAAATCAAAATCAATCTTAATTCAAACCTAAAATCGTTCAAAATCGAAAACAAGCCTAAAATAAATAAACTTCTTACAAGATGGAAAAATCTTTGAAAAATCATACACTTTTCAATTCCTATCCGATTTCTTCAAACCATATGTCATTTTCAACATATTGAAGTCTATTTTCATAATACGAAAATTGTATTTTGATTTCATATATGCAGGATAACTAAAAATGAAAAAGACTGCATCAATTCTTAAACTTAAATCCCAAATTCCAACTGTTTTTATGCATTCGTCAAATTAAACTCTAAGAGAACTATTCTAATCAACTCAACATAATTCTATCATCCGGAACAGCCCAATTCATATAAAATTTCTATAATTAACCTAAATAATTACATATAATGTCACATAAAGCATTATAATCGAATCTAACATACATTCTACACATATACAACACTTTTTATCCTAATTTACCCTAAATGCATCCAAATAAATCGAATGAGCTAGAAATCCCTCACCTAAGGTTTTCTCGGATCGCAGACCTAACTTTAGAATTCCCTCCGTTCAGTCCAAAACCTGCAGTATTCCCAATCCAAAATGAATTCTAGCTGTTAAACTAAATCAGTTAAGAGAATCAAATTCTAGGGCTATTGAGAGACCAACTCTCACCTGTGCAGTGAATGAGGCATCGTCACAGCCTAGGGTTTCTGAAGGTCACCTACTACGCTGCAGCAAGTCTGCGTGCGCAAGTGAGTGAGCGAAGGAGGGGGAAAGTTCTACAGTCGCGCGCGCAGGAAGAGAGGAAAGGCTATTCGCGTGCGCTGGAAGAGGGAGAAGCAGAGCGAGAGAGACTGAGGGAGACTGAGAGACAAAGACTTGCAGTGGTCGAAGCGAGGGTGCACAGTGGAGGAGAAATGATTCTAAAAAGGGAGATGAAGATGAGATCGCGAAAGAAATCGCAAGGGATAGAGAGAGAAACAGTGACGGGAGAGTGAGACAGTGAGTGAGACAGAGGGAGATAGAGGGGGAGAGAACTGAGAGGTGAGCGGTTGTGCGATAGTGGTTGATGACGGAGGAAAGAGGACTCGGGTGAGAGAGAGAGATCGAGAGTTACTGAGAGAGAGAAATAGAGATAGAGAAGGAGGCAGAGAGATGGTCGGCCGGTCGTGGGTGGTGTGCGGTGGCGGTGATGGCGATCGAGTGAAGGAGGCGGCGGCGAAGGAGAGTCGCGAAAGAGGGTGAGAGACGAAGAGGGAGACAGCGAATGTGAGAGTGGGACAGCAAGGTAGAGAGAGAGAGAGAGATTGAGAGAGACGATCGGTTGCTAGCGGCCGTGGGTGGCGGAACACGGTGGAGGACCGCGGGAGGGAGAGATTGAGACTCGCGGGTAAGAGAGAAGCCGAGAGAGAGAAGAGAGATAGAGAGAGAACCGAAGGGAGAGTGAGAGAGAATAGGCGGTGGCACACGGCAGCGGTGGGTGGTTGCAATGGTGGTGAAGGTCGGAGGCAGAGAGGGCGAGAGGGGAGGCGAAGAGGCGGGTGAGGGAGAGAGAGTAGAGAGAGAGAGAGGAGAGGAATTAGGGCTATTAGCCCTAATTCAATTTTTTTTTTAATTATTATTATTATTATTATTATTATTATTTATTAATGTATATATTTTTATAAAAATAGATTTATAAATAAATAAATAAATGAGTAAATAAGTAATTTAATTAATAAAGGAAATATATATATATATTTTTTTTCACACTCACTTTACATTATGAATCGTAAGAACGACATTGTAAATATATCAAAAATTTAAATTAAAAACCCCAAAATTGAAAATCAATAAAATTAAATGTTATTCCATATATATATATAAACTGGGGAATATTTTATTAAATTCAAGGATGGGAGTACAAAAGTATGGCACCGCAGAGTCGACATTACAACCGACCTCTTTATCATGATAAAAACTAAGGATACTACTTATCTCTTGCTGAGGAACACATCTCCTAATGATACCATCACCACAAACCTTGTATAAGTATGGCTTATCCCAAAGATAGTGGCGTACATCAGAAAAGAACTTTTTTCTCTAGTGCCCCTTAATTCTCTCTGGTATAACCCTGTAATAAAGATAATTCACAAGGTCAGCACACCAAGGCTCATCAATTTAAGTAATAGAAAATAAATTCTCATCAGGAAAAGAATCATTCAAAGGGTGGTTGATCATTGTCTCAATGAATTATCCCTCCAATTGAGATAAATGATCGGCTGCTAGATTATCAACTCCTCTCCTATCCATAATCTCGATATCAAATTCTTGTAACAAAAGAATCTAACACAACAACCTAGGTTTTGCATCTTTCTTCAAAATCAGGTACCTAAGTGTAGAATGATTAGTATGAATAACAATTTTGGACAGCAACAAGTAAGATTGGAATTTATCAAGTGCAAAGATGACAACAAGTAGTTCTTTTTCAGTAGTGGTGTACACTTCCTGAGCCTCATTCATAGTCCTTCTCGCATAGTATATGACATGAAATTTCCTATCTACTGTTTACCCTAAAACTACACCCACAGTATCATCACTTGCATCACAATAAATATCAAAAGACAAATCCCATCTAGGTAGCTATACTATGGGAGACTCAATCAATTTCAATTTCAAGCAATTAAAGGCATTCGAACAAGAATCATTAATCACAACAGGGGCATCTTTCACTAAAAGATTGGTTAGAGGTCTAGCGATCTTGGAAAAATCCTTAATAAATCTTCGATACTTGCTTGGAGACTGATCGAGGGGAGCACAGTTTCGACACTTGTGCATTGTAGGGAGTGATTACCCTCCCTAGAAAGTGAGTGGGATTTATTTCAATATTTTCGTTTAATATGTAAACCCTGTTTTACAACAGTTTGATAAATGAGCATAATTTATCGTGTGCCTGAAATGTTTTGACTGGTTTTGGAACTGACTTTTTGTGAATCGATGGAGTGTCCAAAAATTGGTTGAATTATGAAAATATGCATCCATGTGGTTGAAATGTAAAATGTGTCATTTTATGCTATATGTTGCATTTGGTTTGTGAACCTGATTCACGGCACATGCTTGATATGATATTGATTTTGGCCTTGAGGGCTTTGGTATGTATTGTTCCGTAGCTACGAAGGACATCATGAGAGGCGCTTGGGTGGCGTCCAGATATGCCTAGACTTGGGGTATCCCACGAGTTGTCGGGATTATATTTACGACACGGTATTAGCCAGGTTGAACCCGAAAGGGGGAGGATTTGGATACACTCTCCAAGTCTAGCACCTGGACGAGTTTCGTCGCCAACGTTGGGGTAGAGAGCACTTTAAATAAAATCGCATATAACACCCCCGGTGCGCCTGTCATAGGTCGAGGTAGACATCTGCCAGGAGTTTTTCGGCTGGCAGGTCTATGATTTTATTGCTAGTGCTTTGGATGCATATTTGATTTGATAATGCATGCTAATGATATATTGTTGAAATGAAAAGCATGATGATTTAAAATATGATTTGTATACTTATGCTTTGACACTCCAGTTTCACACCCCATATTACACGATTACATTGACCCACTCACTCACTGAGTATTCTTCCCTGAGTACTCACCCCTCCTCTTTCCCTCCCGAGATCGGATTATGGTGCTAGGGCAACGCATTTGGCTCTAGAAGGTTGATAGCTTGATGGTGGATTTGGGTAATTCACGATGGTGAGATCTTAAGTTAAATTTGAAAGATGAATTTCGTATTTTATTTTCGACCCTACGAGGTCTTGTTGAGGTCCTTAGTTGGCCGTGTACTTATTTTGGGATGACTGTATAATTTATGTATATTTATTTGCGAAACTCTCATATTTCATTTGCATTGAGGTAATTGTACGTATTTGAATAATACTTGAGAAAATTATTGTAAATTGTATAAAAACTTAGGCCCGCTCAGTGTAGCGGCTGCTCATGCTTTAGTTAGGCATGACAGTAGAGGTCTGTGGCTAGGATTACTAGTGATTTAGTTAGCCTTGCGTTGTTCAGGATGTCGGTTATGGGATTGGTTCATTTTGGAGAGGCCGGGATGGCCATTTGTTTATTTTACAGGATGAATGTTGATATACATGTGAAATTGTACATGGGAGACCTCCGATTTATGAGGAGATTCTGCCCAATTTTCTGTAAAAATACAGCCGACATCCAGGGCAACGGGCGGCTGTTCACGATTCCCGGTTTGGGGCGTGACAGTTCGGTTGGTATCAGAGCTCTAGGTTGAGAGCTATGTAGGAAGAGAGTCTTGAAAACATTCCCAAGTGTGTTGTGCTTAAAGTCCTCAATGGATGAGAGTTTCATACAGTCATGAAGTCCCAGTACAACGGTCTTAGGCATATGAGTTATTCTTTTTAGGGGGTTAGATACGGTGCGTATCTAACCTAGCATATCATTTCCATCGGTTTTTAAACCGGTAAGTTTATTCATTTAGGGGGTTAGTTACTTTGTAACTAACCCTAATCTTTGAATCATATCTAATTTAAGCTTTCTTTGTAAGATTATGAATAATAGGCGAGATACTAGTACCTGAGACACCTAGAATACTTGAGGATGTTTTCTCGTCAGGTGTACCCTTCTAGCACTCTCTCAGCCAGCTATTATAGCTACGGTTTTATCACTATCATTTGATGTATTTATGCAGGTGTATGAGTGGTACACATCCCATTGGATTCAAATACCTTTATTCATAATTTGAATTCTATTTTAGGGGGTTAGTTTCCCAGTAACTAACTCTAATCCTTGGTTTTATCTAATGAAACGGTGCTCTCCTTGCAGAACTATGCTGCCTAGATGTAGTAGGCACGGTGCACCACTAGAGAGTCCCTTAGTGTCTGATGCACTTGTGGCACTCGAGACTTCACGAGTACCAAAGGATGCTTCCTCTACTCACACACCTTCAGTAGTGCCACTTTCAGCACCTCCACCGGCTGTTACAGCTGAGATTCCTCCACCACCACTTGACGCCTTGAGATAGTGGCAGGAGTGGTACAGTAGATATGGGGTGCAGATGCCACCACCTCTACCAGACTCCAGCGACCGCACCTGCGGCCATACTTGCTCCTACGACACTGGTTCCTTCTCCGGTGACTGGTTCTTCCATTTCTAGTCCGATCGATGAGACGTCGGTTATCTTGAGACGCATCCATGAGCTTACTCAGTTGGTGATAGAGTTACGACAGCTCAGATACACAGACTTTTCAGGATCTAGTGATGCCGTAGTGGCGAAGCACTGGATCTATAGGATTCGCAGGATCCTTAATGACGTGGGATTGTCAGAGGAGTTCAGATTGAGAGTTGTTGAGAGACTCCTCAACGATGATGCCCTCACTTGGTGGGAGGCTATTTGTGACGAGGCTATTGACTCACTACGGTAGGACGACTTCTTGAGGGAGTTTGACCGTAGATATTTTACGGAGTCCTAGTAGGACCATAGAGGGTTGAGACCCAGACGAGTCAAAGCTCGAAGTGGGGTAGGAATTCTAAATTTTAGGGAAGCCCCTCTCACTTTACATCAACACAGTTCGGACAGGGACCACATCCCTAGAGCTTTAGAATACAGGCCCCCAGTGCCTCTAGCTAGTCCATAGCATAGCACCATTATATTTGTCGCGACTGCGGCTGATGTCATTTTGGAGCTTGCGAAGCTCCCTTTAGATGCTTCTAATATGGGAAGCAAGGACATATTTGTAGCTCTTGTCCTGACCTAGGTTTCAGAGGTCAGGTGTCACAGACACATATGGGTGGACCATGGACAGGTCAGCAGGGAGTACCTGCACACTCAGTACACACCACTCCATAGACTGCAGCCAGGAGCAACACTGCACTAGGCTCTTCACTATAGGAGCTGAGGGCACAGCCCACATGTATATTACAACTCAAGAGGATGCTTAGGCGAACCCAGATACCACCACGGGTAATCCTCCAGTAGATTCTTTTGTTTAGGAGTTTATAGATACTCTGCCTTTTTGAAATCATGTATATCATGATACCTATGTACCGTCCTGACTAGTTAAAGCTCTAGAAGCTTAACTATTGTGATCCTCTTTGAAAACCATACGTCTCATGATGATATGTATGGTTATGACTGGTTAAAGCCTTAGAGGCATGACTACTTGACATATATATACGTAGATCTTTTGTGTATCCTATATTGGTTCCTTTTTCAATTTCTCGCATCATGAGTACCATGAAAATATTCAGAGTCGATGCCCGTGTTCTTATTGACACTGCTTCAGATTATTCTTACATGAGAGTATTATTTCGCTCGACAGTTGGGTAGACTGTTATCGTCGCTAGATGAGGAGCTACTAGTTATCACTCCTCTTGATGAACAATTGGTCAGAAAATTCAGTGTATAGAGAGTGTTTATCTCTCTTGTTTGATGGGACCCCGTATATTAGGGGTTAGTTTGGTTAGTGATGATCGAGCAGCATTACTAGCTTGATTTGAAATTAAGCCGACTTTGCTCGATCGCATTAGAGAGAATTTGGGAGCAAATGAGGAGCTTCAAGGTGTTCTTGATTGATCTGTAGAGATGATGACAGAGAGTTTCGAGTCCGTGATGACGGACTAGTAGTATTTATATTTATGGGTTTTTCCCCCCGCCGACAGTGAATCTTCGAAGAGATATTCTAGAGGAAGCTCATTCCTCCATTTACGTTATACATTTGAGAGGTACAAAAATGTACCTAACTATCCGAGATAGCCATTAGTAGTCTGGTATAAAGAGAGTTCATTGCTTGATGCCTGGTTTGTCAGTAGACGATGGCCAAGCATCAGTGACCCACAGGCGCTTTGCAGCTCCCATTCCCGAGTGGAAGTAGAAACACGTCACAATGGATTTTGTGACAAGGATTGCCATGGACTTTAGCACGACACGACGCTAATTGGGTGATCATTGATAGACTCACCAAGTCCGCACAGTCTATTCCGATTCATGCTGATTATTTCTTAGAGGTATTAATAAGCCTCTATATTGACACGATTATCAGGTTTCATGGGGTAACAATGTCAATAGCATCAGACAGAGACCCCAGATTCATTTCTAGATTTTAGTCCAGATTATAGGGATTTCCATAGTAGTTGGGATCGGCATCTTCCACTGGTTAGGCCAGTATCAGGATGCCCCATATGAGGCACTGTATGACAAGGAGTGTCGCACCCCGATATGTTAGGGTGAGGTCGTAGAACGACATCTCAACAATGTTGAGTTGATTTGGAAATGAAAGATAAAGTTAGGGTCATCCGTGGGCAGATGAGAGTCGCCCAGGACCGGCAGAAGGTATATGCCGATCATAGACGGCGACACCTTGAGTTTGCCATAGGAGATATGATTTTCTCGATGGTATTTCCTTTAAAAGGAGTTATACGGTTCAGGCAGCGGGACAATCTGAGTCCCAGATATATTTGTACCCTTCCGTATCCTTGAGAGGGTCGGAAGTGTGGCACATAGATTGGAGTTGCCAAATGAACTATCTCGTATTCATGATGTCTTTCATGTCTCAGTACTAAGGAAGTACCTAGCTGATCCTTCTCATGTGCTTGAGCCTCCACCTGTGGAGTTGCGTGAGGACCTTAGTCTTCTAGTTCAGCCCGTGGCTATTCTAGATCAGCAGGTCAGAAAGCTACGGAGCAAGGAAGGTTCATTGGTCAAAGTCTTGTGGAGGAGTGATCAAGTTGAGGAAGAAATCTTGGAGCCCGATGAAGCTATAAGGAGACAGTACCCTCATTTGTTTACTGTTTAGCTTCCTTATAGTTTCGAAGACGAAACTTGTTTTTAGGGGGTTAGAAAATGTAACTCCGACATTACGGTGTCCGTACTGGTATTCCTGTTCATGAAATTAAATAAAATATTTCTCAGTTTATATATAGAGAGAGAAATTTTTAATTATATTGATTTTCGATTTTGAGGTATGAAATTTGAAATTTTTGGGATATTTAAAGTATCCGTATTTCGGATTTATAAAGTAAAGTGAGTATAAAAAATATAGATGATTTTTTGTATTCATTTATTTATTTATACATTACTCATTTAATTATTTATAAATTTATTTATAAAAAGAAATATATAATAATAATGATAATAATAACAAAAAAAAGGTGGAATAAAACGCAGCAAAATGCTGCGTTTTGCCCAAATGAAGATTAGGGTTAAAAGCCCTAATCTTTCTCTCTCCTTCCTTCTCTCTCCTTCATCTCTCCGCCTCTCCATCTTCCCGCGGCCATCCCTCGACGCCGCCCTCCCTCACTCGCCCTCGCTGCCTCCATCGTAAACCACCACCTCTCTATCTCTCTCCTTCTCTCTCTCGGCTTCTCTCTCGGTTGCTCTCTCCCACTCTCTATCGCTCTCTTTCTCTCTCTATCCCTCGCGATCTCTCTTCGCTTCCTCCGCCTTCAACTGCCGCCTCCTCCACTGCGACCGCCGCGGGTCGCCACCCCTCAACCTCGCACAGTCCCTCTCTCTGCCTCTCTCACTTACTGTCTCTCAGTCTCCCTCAGTCTCTCTCGCTCTGCTCCTTCCTCTCCTGCGCACGTGCGACTGCGCGTGACTGCTCACGCGACTGCTCGTGCGACTGCTCGTGTGACTGTGCGCGCGATTGTCCTTGCCTCAACGCGCACGAGACTGCCCCAACGCGCACGAGACTGCCTCTGTGCGCGACAGCTGACAGAGCTCTCTCTCGCTCTGTCCCTTGTCTGTTCGCATGCGGCTGCTCTCTGTCGAGAGCTTTGTTGTAACCTCAGCTAAAGCCCAAAGCACAGTCATCAACCGACCCTCGAAAACCCTAGGTCGTGACTTCTTCACTGCAGGTAAGGGCTAAGTTGGTTGTAGTTCTAGGGTTTTGATTTCCCTAGTGATTAAGTCTAATTGCTAAAATTTGCTTCAATTTGGAGACATTGCAGGTCTTGGAATGAATCGAATGGCGCACGGACGCTAGAGTTGCAAATTGTGAAACCCTAGGTAAGAGAAATACTAGTCTCTTAAATGATTGAATGAGTTAGGCTGAATCTAGTATGAGAGTTTTATATATGTCTTGAAAATGTGTGGAATTTGAAGAGAATGTATTTTCTTAAAAATTTATATGTGATTTCTAGGGTTACATCTAAATTCTATATGAATTTAGGCGGATTAATATGAAAGAAATGTGTTTGATGAAATTAGAACTTTGTTAAGTTAATTAGAATAATTCTCTTGAAGTTTAATTTAATGTATGCATGAAAATAGTGGGAAATTGGGATTTGAGCTTAAGGATTGATGCATTCTTTTACATTATAAGTTGTTTTGCATATAAGTAATATAAATACAATCCGTGTATTATGAAAATAGGTTTCAATACCTTTAAAATGACATATGGTTTGAAGAAATCGGATGAGAATCGAAAAGTATATGATTTTTCAAAGATTTTCCAGTTCATAAGAAACTTATTTATTTTAAGCGTATTTCCAATTTTAATTGGTTTTAGGATTGAATGAGGCTTGATTTTAATTTGATTAATTATTTATAAATGGAATGAATTTGATGAAATGAGAATCTAGAAAGGTGATTGTGTAAATGTGTTGATTTTTGTTTAATTTGGGTGTGGAAATCAAGTAAATGAATGTTATAGTGTGTAGGAAATTTCAATATATGAAATGTTTGATTTAAGTCTTAAATAAACACATATTGAGGGGAGAAACCCTAAGGAAACATGTACAGGAAAATTTAGAACTTTGGGTATGACGTTTGATAGGTTTTAATGTGATTTGAGTGTTAAAATGTGGATTTCATGTACTTGTTTTTATGCTGAATTTTGGATAGAGGATAGTGAGCATGTGGATGTAAAAATGTTTTGACCGAATCCATTGGAGAGATTGGGAATGAATCTAGTAAGCAAAATGGAGGCTTGTATGTGTATGATCAGGGTATGTGTATTATAATTGTATGTTGAAGGAGAGAATTTAATAAAGAATAAATATGTTGTATGCAAACTGTTTTGTGTAATCAGAGGTTGGAATGAGAGGCATGTATGCTTAGTGATGATACTATGAGGAATGAATCTATGGAATATAGAAGTTGTTGTTGGTGATGGAGAAAGAGGAACATGAAATGTGCGTATTTGAGAGAGTATTTAGCATGCCTTAGTTTTGGCCTAAATATAGGGTTAGTTAAATGCTAACTAACTTAGTAAATTTTTTAATTTCATGACATATGTGATGTGTTATAATTGTAGTGACTTGCTTGGAGACCGATCGAGGGGAGCACAGTTTCAATACTTGTGCATTGTAGGGAGTGATTACCCTCCCTAGAAAGTGAGTGGGATTTATTTCAATGTTTTCGTTTAATATGTAAACCCTGTTTTACAACAGTTTGATAAATGAGCATAATTTATCGTGTGCTTGAAATGTTTTGACTGGTTTTGGAACTGACTTTTTGTGAATCAATGGAGTGTCCAAAAATTGGTTGAATTATGAAAATATGTATCCATGTGGTTGAAATGTAAAATGTGCCATTTTATGCTATATGTTGCATTTGGTTTGTGAACCTGATTTACAGCATATGCTTGATATGATATTGATTTTGGCCTTGAGGGCTTTGGTATGTATTGTTCTGTAGCTACGAAGGACACTGTGAGAGGCGCTTAGGTGGCATCCGGATATGACTAGGCCTGGGGTATCCCACGAGTTGTCGAGATTATATTTATGATATGGTACTAGCCTGGTAGAACCCAAAAGGGGGAGGATTTGGATACACTCTCCAAGTCTAGCACCTGGACGAGGTTCATCGCCAACGCCGGGGTAGAGAGCACTTTAAATAAAATCGCATATAACACCCCCGGTGCGCCTGTCATAGGTCGAAGTAGACCTCTGCCAGGACACTTTCGGCTGGCAGCTCTATGATTTTATTGATAGTGCTTTGGATGCATATTTGATTTGATAATGCGTGCTAATGATATATTGTTGAAATGAAAAGCATGATGATTTGAAATATGATTTGTATACTTATGCTTTGACATTCCAGTTTCACACCCCATATTACACGATTACATTGACCCACTTACTGAGTATTCTTCCCTGAGTACTCACCCCTCCTCTTTCCCTCCCCAGACAGGATTATGGTGCTAGGGCAACGCATTTGGCTCTAGAGGCTTGATAGCTTGATGGTGGATTTGGGTGATTCACGACGGTGAGATCTTAAGTTAAATTTGAAAGATGAATTTCATATTTTATTTTCGACCCTGCGAGGTCTTGTTGAGGTCCTTAGTTGGCCGTGTACTTATTTTGGGATGACTGTATAATTTATGTATATTTATTTGCGAAACTCTCATATTTCATTTGCATTGAGGCAATTATACGTATTTGAATAATACTTGGGAAAATTATTGTAAATTGTATAAAAACTTAGGCCCGCTCAGTGTAGCGGCTGCTCATGCTTTAGTTGGGCATGACAGTAGAGGTCTGTGGCTAGGATTGCTGGTGATTTAGTTAGCCTTGTGTTGTTCAGGATGTCGGTTATGGGATTGGTTCATTTTAGAAAGGCCGGGATGGCCATTTGTTTATTTTACAGGATGAATGTTGATATACATGTGAAATTGTACATGGGAGACCTCCGATTTATGGGGAGGTTCTGCTCGATTTTCTGTAAAAATACAGCCAGCATCCAGGGCAACGGGGGGCTGTTCACGATTTTCGGTTCAGGGCGTGACACTCTCCCCTAAGTGCAAAGGATGTCTCCTTCTTATAATCTAAATCCTAAGAGTTCTAAATAACTAAAATTCCTAAGTCTTCATAACAGCTTGATATTTCACTCGGACTTGGGCCTGATCTCATGGGCCCTGATTTCTAGCATTGCAACAATTTCGTCTTAAATTTTAGTTATTTTTTGGTCTGACTCAGCTTCTAAGGTCTTTATAAGATTTATAGGCCTTGAAATCTTCTTTCCAACCTAACAAGAATCAAGTCAATCGGATATCAGAATAGAAAGTTATACCCAAAATACTGAATGTTGTCTGTGTAGTTCAATATCCTTAAATAAGCCCAATAACTCTCAAACAAAATCCACAAAAAAATAATCAATGAAAAATCATGAAATAAAACCTAAAATAGTCCTAAAAGTCATAAAATGAAGCCTAAAATAAAATTAAATAAAAAAATTCAAGTGTATAAAAATGTCATTATCAGTTTTATACCTTCTTTAGAATTTGAGTGTGTGTTAACATTGAAGCAATAACTTAGATGGGGTGAATAAGTTATTGGTTAATTTTGATTTTTCTTATACTTAGATTTTCCAGGTCAACTTATGTTTATGAAATGTATAGGACAATTCAACTAGTGTAGTGTCTAGGTTGACTTGTCTTGTCATGCCCCGATTCTCAAATCGGCACATGACAACTATCACGTTACCCAGAATATGGGTAAACATAACCCATGCACCAAGATAGCATAAGGCATTCATCGTTATCCATCTATTTTCTAAATAAATCCAACAAATCCAAATCAGTGAACATGAATTCATCACACAATCAAAGGAACAACTCGGTCCGTTCCTACTCAAAACATGCATGCATAAACTCATCCCGACCATCCAAATCTAAATATATGCACAATATCAACCCACTCATTCCAGTTAGATCCATGAAAAATAAATCGAGTCCCTACTCAAGGGATCCAAACCAAATCCAACAAAAATAATTTTCAAGTAAAATTTTTTGAGAAAGTAAAAAAAGTAAGGTCCTCCTCAATGTAAGTTTACATATCCCAATAGAGTTTAATTATCAAGATAACTCAAAATATAGTCCCAAATATAGTTTTCAAAATATTCACCTCCACTTGAGTCTATTAATAGCTCAAAAATAATCAAAAGCCAACAGTTGAAAGAGTTCTCAAAATATTTTCATCCGTCTTAAGACAAGGGCTAATCTCCAACTAAAAGTCCTCTAAAAAAATGAAATAAGTGGGAGAGTATAAATAATATTTAGTGAGTGGAATAACATGTTATGCAATGAATGAGGGGTAGGTGTAGATATGTCAAATAATATTAAAAAAAAATCATTTACATTATACATGTTTTGCATAAATATCAAGGTTATCTGGCAAAATTTAGATATCACAATAAACCAAGTTTTATACATTCAAGTCATAACAATATTTTCAACAAATAGAGGGGATTGCCAAAAAAACTTTGTTTGACAATGGTTTACTATAACCAAGGGCAAATTCACTAAGGGATTTTCATATATTTCACATTTATCAAATACCCTTAACTTTAGCGTTGGCTTGAGACCTCTCTGGCGATGCAACCAAGTTAGCCTGATAGGACAAAAGAGATATCCCTCAGACTCGATTAACCGCTCCGTCAAATAAAACTCTAACCATGTTACCTTGTCGAGCCACACCATGGTAAGGAATAACTATAGCTACTACTAGGGGTTCACGCTTATACCCCAAACCAATGAATACACCATTCTATAATTAACCAATGCAACAAATGTGCAAAATTTAATTCAACTATTTTTTAAATCAAATCATACTCAATACATCACATAAAACATGGCACATTATCCATTTACAATAATTTAGATGCATAACTATATCAAATTCACATATAAGGACATTTTCCACACAAAATATTTCAAAACTCATTTTAAAATCATTTTAAAAATCAAGCAAAATATTTTACTCATTTAAGACATAACATAAGATCCACTCACACTTTGAGAATGTTAACATTCTCAATCCACAATCCAAAACTAAATTAATCCTCACTAAACTTTCAATTGTCACAATTTAAGGCAATAAATACCATTTTACCGTGAATCATAAGTCAAATTTGGGGTTAATTAATTTTGTCCTAAATTTTCCTAACCATAAATTTCCAATATCATCAAATCTATATTCAAATCTTTCTAATAAATATTATAGCTCTAGGAAAATAATTTTTCATTCAATATTTCCTTTAATTTCATCATTATACAAACTCTAAACTTAAATGCCCAAGCTTAATTCTTCCAATCTCAATATAATAATTCAAAGATATGATAAAACAACTTAAATTTAGTTAAAAGAAGAAGATTAACTTAAATGTAGACTCTAATTTCATTCCCAAGTTGAGTTACACCAAAACCCTAAACTTTCTCTCTCAACAAAATCTCAAATTTCAATATAAATTACAATTTTATACAAGAACAAAACAAATGTAAGTTAAGAGATGAAATTTACCTCTATGGGGACCACTAATTTCACCCCTTGTTGAGTCACTCCAAATCTTAGGTTTTTTTTACTCTCTCTAGGAAAACTTGAATCTCCCCATAAATTCAACCTTCTAGGGGTTTGTTGGAGGGCTTGGAGTTTAAATCTAAGGCTGTTTAGGGAGATTTGATCAAATTTGGAGGGAGAGAAGAGAGGGAGAGAGAGCCGAGAATGTGAGAGAGTGAGTGAGGATGAGGGGTGGGGTCATAGCTAAAGTAGGGAGAAAGTGAGAAAGAAGAAGAGAAGGGAGAGAGAGAAAAAAAAAACGAATGGAGTGGTGGGTCCCACCACTCTTGTTTTTGTATGTATGTATGTGTGTGTGTTTTTTTTTTTTGGACTTTTCTTTCCTTTTTTTTATTAGTCGATGTTACATGTCTTATGGTTAGGTCAACTTTTACAACTGGTAAGTCGACTTGGTTAGTTCACAGACTAGGCTTCTGGGGCTTAGTTTTGACAAGTCAACTTGTTCTAAATCTGAGTCGACTTATACTTATGTTATTGTGAAGTCAGGTCAACTTGTTCTATGGTCAGGATGACTTGCTTAATTTTAGTGTTGGATTTCTAATACCTATTTTCCTTCGATTGACTCATCTAATGCCTAGGTCGACTTGAGACTTTCTACCCTTAACCTATTTTCAGTTTTCTGAATCCTAGATCGACTTATTTATAATGTAGGTTGACTTGCCTAGTCGAATTGTAAATGTTTTAAGGGGTGCAAAATGACAAAAGAGAAAAACCAAACCCAAATAAAATCTTGATTAAAAAAGGGCAAGATGGTAAAAGACATTTTCACTAGAAAAAGGACACCCAAACACAATTCTCTCATTTTCTCTCCTATCTTTCATGATCGCACACTCTCTCCCCTCTCACCTTCCCCTTTTAGGTTGCGTCACTGTAACACCGACATGCGGTGTTCGTACAACTATACTGTTCATGGAATATATATAAAATATTCCTCTGTTTATATATATATAAAAAAATTAATTTTAAATTGTATTGATTTTCGATTTTTGGGTTTTTAAATTTAATTTTTAGTATATTCAAAAGTACCTGTATTACCGATTTGTAATGTGGGGATATATTTTTCATTTATTAATTTAATTATTTACTCAATTATTTATTTATAAATCTATTTATAATAATAATAATAATAATAATAATAATAATAATAATAATAATAATAAATAATAATAATAAAAATAAAAAGGAAGGAACGAATTAGGGTTTAGAAACCCTAATCCCTCTTTCCTTCTCCCTCTTCCTCTCCACCTCTTTGCAGCCGCTTCCCTCACCCGAAATCCGCCACCCTCCTCCGCCAATGATCACCTCCGCCACCACAGTCACCGCTTATTCCCTCCACCATCTCCATCCCTCTATCGATCTCTCTCTCTCTCTATCCCTTGCTGGTTCCCTCTCTTTCTCGCGATTTCCTTCCCATGACCCGCCGCCGCTCTAACACGCAACCTTCTCCTCCGCCATCAACCGTCAACCCTACCATCAACCTCCATCTCCGATCACCCGCTCTCACTCTCTCACTATCGCTCTCTTTTTTTCTTTCTCTACCTCTCGCTATTTCTCTCCCTTTCCGTCACTCACTTCTTCCACCACCGCAACCCCCACCGCGATCAACCGTTCTCTTTCTGTTTCCCTCCTCCGCCGTTGCCTTCTGCCACGACTCCCGCCGCAGTCCCTCTCAGTCTCTCTATTTTCTCCCTCAATCGAACCCTCTTTTCTTCTCTCAATCGCTCACCCTCAGCCCCCCTTTCTCTGTTCCTCCCTCTCAGTTTTCGATCTCACTCAGTCTCTCTCTCCCTGCGTGCACGACTGCAGCGTGTGACGGCCCCTGTGCGTGCAACAGCCCTGCGTGCCCGACTGCAGCGTGCGATAGTTGCAGCGCCTCTTCCTTGCTCGCGTGCTTCGCTCTCCCTCTGTTGAGAGTGCTTCTGCAACTCTTGCAGAGCCCCAAATCGACAGCATAGCAGCAGGCATCCGAAACCCTAGACTACCTGCACCCATTTCCTGCGAAGGTAAGGACGAAAGTTCTGACCTATAGATTTAGGGTTTTGATTCTTATATTAATTTAGATTAATTACTGAAATTTGTTTCAATTTGGAAGTATTGCAGGTCCTGAAATGAATTGAATGGCGCACGGACGTTAGAGTTACGAATGGTAAAACCCTAGGTAAGAGAAATACTAGTCTCTTGGATGATTGAATGAGTTTAGGCCGAATTTAGTAGGAGAGTTTCATATATGTTCTAAAAAAAGGTTTGTAATTGGAAGAGAATGCATTTTCTGACAGTTTATATGTGATTATTAAGGTTAAGTTTAGAAGTCTGTGTTAATTGGATTGTTTAGTATGAAAGAAGTATGTTATAGGATCATAGAATCATGTTAAGTTACTTTGAATAGTTTCCCTCAGGGTTAAATTATGAAATATGCATTAAAGTATTTGGGATCAGAGTTGGAATGCAATGTGCTATGAAATGAAGTATATTGTCGCCTTTCGTGCTCTTCTTAGGTTGTATTAAGTTGTTAATTTGCATAATGGTAGGTATATGAAGAATAATTTAAAAGTTGTGGTTAAAGTTTAAGAACTATCGTAGTCTTTTACATTATAAGTTGTCCTGCATATAGGAAATCAAAATACAATTTCCGTAATATGAAAATAGGTTTCAATACCTTTAAAATGAAATATGGTTTGAAGAAATCGATTTTAATCAGTTTTAGATTTGAATTAAGATTGATTTGATTTTGTTATCTACTTATAAATGGAATAAAATTGATGATATTGGAGTATGTTTATAAATTGAAGAATTTAGGGTTTGTACGAACTTAAGGAAAATATTAAAACCTGAAAATAGTCAGAAATTTGATGAAAATCGTGATGATTTGATTAGGTTGACTTTCTTTGAGATTCGAGGAGCCGATTTGGTTTGATTTTAGAAATAGGGAGTGATTACCCTCCCTAGAATGTGAGTGGGACCCTAATCTCTTGCATGAAATAGTGAAACCTGATTTTATCGTATTTTTAATAAAACATGCTTTTGATATGCATTGTCTCGACATATGAAATTGAAGTTCAAATCTGTTTTGTGATTATTGGAGTGTCGTACTTATGTTTTCTACGATTATGCATCCATGTTTAAATAGAAATGAAATTGTGCCATGATTTGAGAAATGAAATGTTTGCTATTCGACCATTGCATTGGTTTGTTGAATTTAAATGATTTCGATGAAATTATATTTGACACACAGATTTGAATTGTTTTGAGGATATGATCAGATGATTTGGCTATGTGGGTTGGATGCCTACTAGCTTGAGATGATATGATGATATGGCATTATTTGATTGATTCTGTAGCTACGAAGGGACTTTGTAGGGGCACGGGTTGCCCGGATATGCTTCTGCAAGAGGTATCCGCAAACGTCCAGTTTATATTTATTCATAGGCGTGGCTGGTTGAACCCACATCGGGGGAGGACGTGTGTGACGCCACCGTCTAGCACTAGGCGGGATCCTATTTGACGAGTCTGGGTAAGCAAGGGCTAAGCCCACGGCCAACGTCAGTGTAGAGAGCTACTTTTGAAACACTTTGCATAATAACACCCCCGATGCGCCTGTCCTTGGTCATGATTGACCCTTGCCAGGATTCTTTCAGCTTGCTCTATGTTATACTTGATTTTAAATGGATGCATATATATATGATATCGTGTGAATGATTAAAAAAGTTCATTTTATCGAACATATCATGATTTACTGCAAAATATGAATTATTGGTTATGAATGATATTATTTGACACTCCAATGTTCACCTACACTATTAGTACTTGAGATTAATCCCCTCACTCACTGAGTATCCTCCCATAGATACTCACCCCTCGTCTTTCCTCCCTCAGATAGGATTGTTGTGCGGGAGCGATACTTCAGAGTTTAGAGATTTTGACGGATATGGTTATTCTGCACGGTGAGGTTTTAAGTTTAAGCTGAAACTTGAATTACGTATTATATTTTTGACCCTTTGAGGTCTTGTTGAAGTTCGTAGTTGGCCGTGTACTTATTTTGTGATGACTGTATAATTTATGTATATTTATTTGTGAAACTCTCATATTTCATTTGTATTGAGACGATTGTATGTATTTGAATGTTAATTGGGAAAAAAGTATTATATATTATATAAAATTTTAGGTCCACTCAGTGTAGTGGCTGCTTATGCTTTAGTTGGGCATGACAGCAGAGGTTTGTGGTTAGGTCTGCTAGAAATTTATAGCCTTGCGTTGTTTTGGATGTTGGCTGTGGGAATTGGTTGATTTTGGAGAGGCCGGGATGGCCATTTGTTTATTTTACAGGATGAATGTTGATATACAGGTGAAATTGTACATGAGAGACCTCCGATTTATGGAGAAGTTCTGCCCGATTTTCTGTAAAAATACAGCCGGTATCCAGGGCAACGGGCGGCTGTTCACGATCCCGGTTCGAGGCGTGACAGTCACTCTCTTTCTCCCCCTTAAAACCGATCAAAACTCTTCCAAACCCATAGATTTGAGCTACCAAACTCTCAAATAAGTGCCTATAAAGTTCTGTCTAGAGAGAACTAGGTATTCTAGTGAAAAACAATCTAAGGTTTAGTGTGCTTCAACTTGGGGATGATGTTGACGACACAAATAAAGGTAATACTTTCCTCTCATCTTAGATTTGAGTTAACCTTTTTTTTTCTGAGATTTATGTTGAGATTTGAAAAAAAAATGTGAATTTGGGAATTTAAACCTAGAGTTATAAATGTTGAGATTTAAGAAGTTTATGAATAAAAATGGTATATAGATGCATATAGTGTGTGGTTGATAGAATTAGAACATAGATATATGGATTTTAAAAATTAAGATTTGTGTTATATTGGGGAAAACCGGTTAACCCTAGTCCTATAGGTGATTGAATGATTAATTGATATTTGATATATTAGATTTAAGGCAATTGAAACCCAATGAGGGATTTTTATTTGATTGAATCATGGGTTGGGAGTGTTTACCCTTCCAAAAGATAAGTAGATGGTTATGTTGTGCATGAATGACAAAAATGACTTCAATTATGATTTGTGAAACAAATTTTAAAAAGAATTTCAACAAGAGATTTGTAATGCGTTTGTGATTGTGGTGTGCTTGACCTAAATAAATTTGATAAATTCATGACTCAATCATTGATTTTTGAACTGTTTTGCATCGTGTTACAAATGAATGGTGATTGTGAATTGTGAAATCTCATTTCCTTGTACATGGTTGTCATATTGATTTATGAAAGGAATTTTGTAACACGGTGTGTGG
Source organism: Dillenia turbinata (assembly GCA_037126225.1). Lineage (NCBI taxonomy): Eukaryota > Viridiplantae > Streptophyta > Magnoliopsida > Dilleniales > Dilleniaceae > Dillenia > Dillenia turbinata. The sequence goes on from JBAMMX010000013.1 coordinate 688,109, forward strand.
AAAAGAATAAATGATTATAGTTTAAATCTTTCACAGACTGAGATCATTGCGGCGGCATAGTTAAGGCTAAGTTGAAAACTAGGCTTGGTGGTAGACACGATGGACAGTCTCTCTAAGTTGTTCTCAGGATAACATGGTGGCACTCCACGAAACTCCAAGTGGATGGGGAATGTTTTTATGAAAATTATGGAAAAGTTCTTAGCGGATTCTACCGATAGCCATTGGTAGAAATGTATTTTGGTAATCCCCAAGAAAAATTTGAAAAGGAAAATAAAACTAGTTGTTGATGGGAACATATGAGTCATAGGAAATTTGCTCTAAATTTATTTTATACAAATGATTTTTAGTATTTTATTTGAATAATTTTGATATGTTCATTTGGCACAATCACCCTCATCTCTTATCCATGTTCAACATGCTATTGTATTCTATTCATTGAGTATTTTACACTCATTCCTTCCTTTTTAGTTCTTTTTTTAGAGAAAGTTTAGTTTGGAATTTATACATCACCTGGTAACAGTTGGAAAAAATTACTTTTGTTTATATTCAGTAGTTACCAATCTTGAGAATATTTTTGGGAACTACGTTGTCTAAACCCGTGGAAAGAATTTTGTAAATCATTAAAAGTTTAGATTTGTTAAATATTTGTTTGTTTACTTTAGGCAAGATACGACTTAGAACTCTTTCCTTATTTGATTTAAAAATTTCTTTTACAAAATTTATCGGTTTTATTAGAACGTTTGGATTATTTGATGGATTTTGAATCAAGTTTATGTTGGACTATCCCTTGCGTGAGGACTTACACTGATCTTATGAATTTATTTTAATTGATTGGAATTTGTTTAGACGGCCCGATTGGTCTATGGATGATTTGAATATATTTTAAAATGTTTGGGATATTGAAATATTTTGTGGTGTTTTGGAATACAGAGTAGGATTCACATGTGTTTCTAGATAATATAATGATTATCGCATACTAAATTCAAGGGTAAGGAGGAGGAGTGGCAGTGGTAGCCATGAGCAATCTGGTTTTGATGCCTCACCTAAAAGATAATGTTTTGGGCGGCCAAGTCGTTTCTTTGTCCCTCTTCAATCAGATGGGGGAGACATTTTCCACTGTTAATCTTCAATAATTTTTATTATGGTACTATGCAATTTTGCCGAGAGGCAATTCTGCTATCATATTCATAACATGAAAATATTATATTTTCCTATTCAACAAACGTGTCATATATGCAGCCTCACGCAAGATACCCCATCAGAAGATAAAAATCTCCTTTGGCCAGGTTTTTCTTTTCCTTCGCACTGTTTGAAATATTTCTGTCCTAAACGTGGGGGATATCCTGAAAAGAATCGCACCACCCACCATTGTCTGGAAGGACATGAAATTATTCTCTCTTGTTTGTCCATTTCTTCTTTTTTCTTTTTTTTTTGGGGGGGGGTGGTGTTTGTATGGATGGGATTTCGGGATTACATGACCTAATAATTCAAGGAGGCTCGGGGTTCTGCATGGTCAAGACGACATGGGAGTGCAAAAAACCACAGACAACAAGATCCATCATATATATATATATATATATATATATTATAAATTATCTATATATTTGATAATTAAATTAAAATTAATTAAATTCGATTTAAATTGAGTAAGATTTTTATGATACAAAAATACCCCGATGTACTATATATCAATAGTTGTATTATAATCCACAAATTATATAAAATTTATTAGTTTTTATTTAACCCATAAAAGCATTAATAGTAATATATATTACCAATATATTATATATTATTATTATTATTTATTATATATAAAGAGGGAGTTGGGTTACTGTTCATATGCACTGTTTATGAACAGTATCAGGTCTCTCTTTACCCCAATATATATTATTATTATTATTATTATACCAATATATAAAGAGGGAGTTGGGTTACTGTTTATATGCACTGTTTATGAACAGTACTAGGTCCCTCTTTACCAAAATACTCATTTTCTATTTTTTTTTTCCGTACAAGTCCTTGTATTTTTCTACCTCATTTCTTTTTGTTGTTTTGTATGGATCCTTCCTCTTTTGGAGAATTGTTTTTATTTTTTCTATTCACGATTGCGCAGGTTTCCCTCTTATTTGTTTTTTCCAATATTTGTGCTTTTTTTGTCTTTTTGCCTTTAGTTAGATCCATTATCCTTTTAGAAGGCTCCACTATGTTTTCTTTTATTAACCACATTATATATATATATATATTTTAAATTCTTCTCCTTTTTTGACACCACTATGGTATTTTTTTTTTTCATTTCAATTTTTGCCCTTTTTTAGTTAGGTCCTTTATATTTTTGAAGCCACTTGCATTTTCTTGGTCTCGGTTTTTATTCCGTTTGGGTCATTCTTCTTTTAGAAAACCCCACTATAGTTTTTTCATTCAAAAGTCTATAATTTTTCTCCACTTATTTTTTTTATTCCAGTCATTGCACTTTTTTTTGCCCCATTTTTTTCACTTAAGTTTTTCATCTTTTGGGAAGATCCCACTATATTTTCTTTTTTGACCATATTATTTTTTTTCATTTAATTCCTTCCCTTTTTTGACACCACTATGATTTTGTTTTTCCATTTCTATCCTTGCCCCTTTTTTTTTTTCAACTTCGGCCTTTATATTTTTGGAATTGCACTTTTTGTTTCCGTTCACGCCCTAGCACATTTTTTTTTTCTTGTGACCATGCTGTGGCTTTTTTTTTTCATTTAGATCCTTGTACTTTTTTTTTTGCTTAGATTCTTTATCTATTGTGGACCACATTTTGTTTTTTTATTTCATTCAGGTCCTAATAACTTTTTTTTTTTTTTAACTTGTGATCATATTTTTTTATTCAAATCTTTGTATCTTTTTTTAGCCTTTTTTTTCCGCTTAGATTCTTCATATTTTTGGTACCACACTTTTATATATATATATATTTGGGTCCTTGCGCTTTTTTTTTCCCCGTAACCACACTTTTTTTAATTCAATTTTTTGTACCTTTTTTACCCTATTTTCACTTAGATCCTTTTTTTTAGGACAACTTTTTTTGTCCAGACTCTTGCGCTTTTTCTTTAACCCTTTTTTTTCACTTAAGCACTTCATCTTTTAAGAACATAAGTTTTTTCTCTATTTTTTCCCCATGGATGGTCATTCTTTTATTTTTAAAACACAGTTTTTCATTTTTTTCATTCAAATCTTTATTCTTTTTATTTTTAATCCAGATTTTTTTCCTCTTGATTTTTTCATCTTTTTTGGATATAAGTTTTCCCCCTTTTTTGCCTTAGATAGTCGTCTATTTCTTTTTAAACAATAGCTTTTTATTTTTTTCAATTCAACTTTTTGCTCTTTTTATTTTTTTATCCTTTTTCCTCTTAAGTCCTTCATTTTTTTAACATAAGTTTTTTTTCTTTTTTTGACCCCATGAATGATTATCTATTTATTTTTATTATCTTTTTACTATACTTATTACCTTTTTTCAGTTGGTTTTTTTTAGAACTCTAGTAGTTACCCTCTTTCTTTATTCTTGTAACTAATACACACTATATTTTTTATTTGTATAAACGAGAATTCAGTTCAAATATTAACCCAATTATAGATTTAATAAATATTTGTATAGTGAAAAAATACGATCCATATTTTGGTGACACCCGTGCGTTAGCATAGGCAAATGACTAGTTACATATAAAGATTGACTTCTGGTTACTATTTACGCGTGATTTTCAAGCTCCTTATTTCAGGCCCCACATACTTTTTTTCTCATTTCAGTCCTTGCACGTTTTCATTTCAATGCCTGCATTCTTTTTTTTTTCATTTCAGTCCCTGGACATTTTCATTTCAATGCCCGCATTCTTTTTTTTCATTTCAGTCCTTTGACATTTTTTCACCCAGTTTTTTTTTTTTTAACTTCAGTCCTTACAAATTTTTTAACCCACTTTCGTTTTTTTTTTTTTTGATTTTGGTCCTTCCACATTTTTCTTGCATAGGTTTTTTTTTTTTTTCTCCATTTTAGTCTACTACTATTCCCTGCACTATTCGCCACATTTCGAATGTCCATGGATGGTCGTATGCTATTTTTCTTACCTTGCATTCTTTTTTCTCCCCTTTCAGTCCTTGCACAATTGTTTTTTTCTTTGTTCTAGTCTGCTAGCTTTTTTTCACATGATAGTTCTTGAAACAAGATTTAATATATTAGATTTAATATTATTTTAATATTTTTTAAAATAATAATTTATTTTTGTTTTATAAAAACTTTCTAATTTATATTTAAATATTAGAACAAAATATTTTTTTTATATTCATATCGATAAGACATTAAAATAATATTATATTATATTTATTTAATATTTTTATCTCATTTTTTTATTTTTTCATAAAAAGGATTTTTATATTATTATATAAAGTTAGAATAAAATATTCTATTTTTATATTTTTTAAATATTTTTAATAAATTTTAAAAGCTTTTTTTGAAATTCTATATTTTTAATATTTTTATCTCATTTTTTTATTTTTTCATAAAAAGGATTTAACTTAAAATATATTATTTATAATGTAATTTATTTTAATTTATTGATTTAATAAAAACAACTTGACTTTTTTTGATTTTACAAATTTTTATTTAATTTTTTAATTTTTTAATTTTGAAGTTTTTATGATATTAATCAAATAAAATATTAAAAATTGTCTTTAAAAAATCTATAATATTAAAACATTCATAATATAAAAATATTAAAGAATGCTTTCTAAAATATAAAAACAACTATGATAAACAATTTTAAAATTCTTTAAAAATATTATAAAAAGAACATAAATTCAAAGGATTTTGAGCTTATTTTAACATTTTTAATATTGAAAAAGAATATTTTTAAATGATTTTAAGATTTTAAAGTTGTTTTTAATATTTTTGAATATTTTTTTATATTCTTTCAAAAATTCATATACGATCAGTAGAATTACAATTCTTTATATTATTGTAAGTTGTGTCAAATTAAATATTGTATATAGAAGAAATAATATATTTGAAATATAAAAAATATATCTATAATATAATTTTCATTTAATAAATTAACAAACTAAATAAAAAAACATATTCAAAAAAATCAAAAAAATTTGATCTCATTTTATATAGTCAAAAGATTTAGTAATTTTAATATTTTTTAATATTTTACAAGACAATCAATTAAATTTTTTTAGTTTCTTAATTTGTTAAATGAAAATTAAATTATAAATGTACCAAAAAAGGGTCAAAATTAAAAAAATAACAAATTAAATAAAAATTTATAAAATTGATAAAAATTTAAAATATTTTTTAAAATAAGTAAATTAAAATAAATTACATTATAAACAAAAAAAAATCAAAAAATACAAAATTTGATAAAACTTTTAAAAGTCATGACAAAATATTAAAAAAAGAATATAAAATTAAAAGATTTCAATCTAATTCTATATAATGAAAAAAATTATATAATTAAAATCAAAAGCTTGTTTAATATTTTTGGTCAAAAATATTATTTTTTTATAAATATAAAAAAGATATATTATTTTAATATTAAAAATAATATTTGTATTAAAATATTAAATTATATTAAATGAATATAATATAATATTATCTTAATATTATATAGACATAAATAAAAAATTTATTTTATTTTAATATTAAAATATAAATTAGAAAGTTTTTATAAAATGTATATAAATTATTATTTTATAAAATATTAAAATAATATTAAATTTAATAAAATCTTTTGATTATATAAAATAAGATCAAAACTATGGCAAAAAACTATTGTGCACCCTTTTTTAGGCCAGATAAAAATTAAAAAGGAAAAAGCCTGTGTTAAAAAAGACGAAAGATTATAGTGAAAAAAATTGGATAAAAAAATAGTAAGAACCTAAATAGAGGAATGGGGAAAAATAGAAAAATTAATGTCTAAAAATGATTAATGGCTTTAAATAATAAATTTTAAGTTATATAATTTTTATAATAAAATATATATAAATGAAATAAAAATATTAAAAAATTTAAAATTTTAAAAAGGTTAAAAGTCATTAAAAGTAATTAAAAAGGAATATAAAATCAAAAGACTTTGATCCCATTTTATATGATAAAAAAATTATTTTTTTGAAATCAAAAGTTGTTTTTGATATCATTAAAAAATTATCTTATTTTAATATAAATATTAAAATATAATATTAATTTAATATAAAAATATTTTTAGTATTAAAATATTTCATTGTATCATATAAATATAATGTTATATTATTTTAATGTTATATTAATATAAAATATGAATAATTATATTATTTTAATATTAAAATATAAACTAGAAAATCTATGCAAAAAGAATATAAATTATTATTTTATAAAATATAAAAATAATTTAAATTTTAATCAAATCTTTCAGTTATATAAAATTAAATCAAATTCTTTTTGATTATATATTCTTTTTTTATATTTTGAAATGTCTTGTAAAAGTTTTTAAAAATAAAAGGATGATTATTTTAATGTTCGAAAAAATTGAAGGATTAATGTGAAAAAAATGGGTCTAAGAAATAATAAGAACCAAAATGATGAAGCGAGATAAAAAAAAAATCATATCTAATGATGATGAATAACTAAACAATAAATTTTAAATTATATCTTTTTTCATAATAAAAAAATTATATAAAATAAGATAAAAATATTAAAAAGAATATAAAATTTTAAAAAAAAAATTAAAGTGATCAAAAATATTAAAAAGAGAATATAAAATTAAAAGATTATGATATCATTTTATATAATAAAAAAATATATTTTTAAAATCAAAAGTTTTTTTCAATATCTTTTAAAAAAATCAACGAATGACTAAACAATAAGTTTTAAATTATATCTTTTTTTATAACTTAAAATTTATTATTTATAATATTAATTATTTTAATTTAATTATTTTATTAAAACATTTTATTTTTATTATTTTATAAATTTTTATTTAATTTATCAATTAATTAAATTTTTAGCCTTTTTTATTTACTATCATAATGAAAGTTTTATAATTTTTTTTTATTTTTTTTTTTATTTTTTTTATTTTTCCTCAAAATTCCCCCCTTAAGTTAGTGGTCCTTTTTAAAATTAGTTTTCCCTCATTTTTTAGCCTTATTTCTACATTTAAGTCCTGGTTATTTTTTTTCCCAATTATTTCCATTTTAATCCTTTGTGTTTTTTGAACATCTATTTTCCTCTTCTTCTTTTTTCTTTAACTCCACAATTGGTCGTCATTTTATTTTCAAATCACTATTTTTAATTTTTTCTATTCAGATCTTTACTCTTTTTTTTTTCTTTTTTTCCCCTTTTGGGTCCTACGTTTTTTTTTTTTAACATAAGTTTTCTCCTTTTATTTTTTTTAAACTTACAAATGGTCATCCATATATTTTTATTGCCTTTTTAGTCTATTTATTACATTTTTTTACCTTATTCCTTAGTCTTTTTTAGTAATTCAGTGATTTGACTCTTTTTTTTAATTAAATCGTATTTTTTACTGATTTAGATATTAAATATATATTTAATAACTATTTATATAATAAAAAAATATAATCTACACTTTATGGGCGTCTTGCGCAAATGTGCAGGGCATTAACTAAGATATATATATATGTGTGTCTATATAAATATATAAATATATATATATTGTGAATCCCATGTCTTAAGGCTTCAAAATCAGGGGAAAAAAATAGGCAAAATTATAGCCACCAAGATGGTTTATTCCTGTGGCCGCACCCCAAGACCACAAAACCTTGAGATCATCGATTGCCAATATTCCCACATGACTTTTTCTTGATAATGTCTAAAGGGAGTGACGGAGTCCCCATGTTAATGTTAATTTCCAATAGTATACTGAAAATTACAACTTTATTGCAATTTAGCTGCACACGGTTGATCAAGACATGATCATTATAAGTCAAAAGAAATAGACATTGGCACTCTTTGGTGATGCAATGGAAGGTACGCCTAGTTTGAAAATTAGGGTAGCTGACCAAAAATCAAGACAGAACCAAAAGACCAGGAGAGGTAGATAGAGAGATTTACATTCGGATTGCAAAAGCAGTAGCCAGAAAGCCAGTCGGACAACAAAGGCACGAATTCGAGTTGCGGGCAAAATCCACACCGGGCAACAAACCAAGTATGGAGAATCGGGCTGCCGACAGGTTACAAACCGAGCAATAGGGAATCGGGCTGATGGCAAGTAAGCTCACTGGTGGTCGAGTTGTGGCTGCGTCTGCCGAGGAAAGTCAAAATCTGGCGATGGCAGCGGCTAAGAGCGAGAGAGCAGTACTTAGAGGATGAGAAAGGAAGATGGGTAGAATATTTCTATAGCTAATCCAAGGGTCTAGATCATGCGATATAAATGAATGTCCAAGATTGAGCATAATTCAACGGTTGAAATTGGTTGTTGATGGGATGTATTCCAAGGTCCAGTCCAAAAGAGTTAATTCCCAAAGGGCCCACGAATAAGGGGCCTGCCGACCAATATCTAGCGACCGTAACAACAATCTACCTAAGAGCCACAGCCACCCCGACCAAGCTAGTGAAGGGCCTTAGTCGCCTGAGATGACTAAATGATAGGGCCTCAGCCCCGGTCAACCGATCGACTGAAGGGCCTTAGTCGTCCGGGTCTACCGAATGATGGGATCTCAACCGCCCCGTTTAACCGACCGTGACCCATCAAATGGAGATAGTCACCTCGATCAGCCAAACGAATGTCAGCCCTTCTAACCGGGTGAGTCTTGAAAGACCCATTATCGATCAAGCAACCGAATGAGGGACAACATTCTTACCGATCGAAAAAGGAAGGTTGGAACTTCCTTCATTTCAGCCTCTTACTTTGTAACGGTAATTCCAGAATCTTTCAGATAAGGAAAGCATCCCTCCCGAAGAAGAAGGCTTCCCGATATAAAGGGATCGTGATCAATTTGTAATATCGACTTCCGAGATTCCCGGATCAGTTCAATAAGGAAAGTAGGGTAGAAGTCCCTCAGGGGCGCACAACTCTCATAGGTATAAGAGATCTCAAAACCCTCGACATCAGGTACGCTCTCTAGGCGTAACACCAGGGCACATTGAACACAGAGAACCACCTTCCCTCTACTCTCAGTCTGTTTATTTCAAACGATAACCGCTCCTTTCTGACTTGAGCGTCGGAGTCTCCCCGTCGGAGCACCCTCCGGCGGTTTTTGCAGGTGAATCCGCCCATTGATGACTAGCGTGCGAGTCAACAAGGAGTCGGTATCTGTGGAGCCATAACCCACCTCCATCAGATTGGTGCCGTCTGTGGGAAACAGACTAGAGAAGTCTATATTACCATGCCTCCAAGGACTAGAGCGTTTTCAAGAGCCGCCCCCGCTGTAGGGGGAACATCCCTACGCCCGTCAAACCTGATGTTCCCCAAAGTCTGGGGCAACAAGTTAGGACTCCCGAACCAGAGCAAACAGAATAGCCCCAGATGGAAAGGTTGGTATCTGGAATCCAAAGAATGAGCAAACAGTTGGAAGGGCTCAATCGAGCCTTTGGACCCGACAACCACTCATTTGCCGTAGAATCTGAATACAAACAACCCCCTGGATGAGAATGCCCGGAACCATCGACGGCCTCCCAATACGATCCCCAAGGCCTAAAAGGGCAGATTGAACAGCTCATGGCTGCTGAGCTAAAACGAGCAGGAGTAAAAGACAGGGAAGATTCCCAAAACCCCCTGGGCGAATCGCCATTTGATGTGAAGATCTTGTAAGAACCGACGCCGAGAGATATCCTTCTACCTCCCATGGAGCGGTATGACGGAACAAACGATCCCCGCGACCATTCTACTCATTTCATAATGGTGATGGTCTCTAGAGATCTCTCAGACACCGTGATGTGCAAGCATTTCCCTACTACTCTTAAGGGTAATGCCTTAACTTGGTTTAACTTTCTTCCTCCACTCAGTATCAAAAGTTTCGCACAACTCCGACAACAATTCGAGGCCCACTTTGTGATCAGCCGAGAGGCTAAACGAAAATCGACATCCCTCTTATCATTACACCAACGGAAATAGGAATCTCTCAGAAACTTCATGGAGAGATTCAAGTCAAAAATGCTGAAAGTCCCTGACCTGGACCATAATATCGCCTTGGCCGTGCTCCTAATGGGTTTGCGCTCCTCTGATATGAAGGTCTCCATCACAAAGAAACCTCTAGCATCCATCCAAGAATTCTACTCTCGAGTAGAGAAATATATTGCTACAAAAAAAGCAGAGGTCTTCGATCGACAAAAGGGCCACCATAGCAGGAAAGAACGTAGCCAGTCGCCACAACCATGATCTCCGAAAAGAGGCAGACCAGGGATTTTAACCTCGTAAAGGTTTAGCATCTACACCCCGCTAAGCGAAACCCCGAGCCGGGTTTTGTATCAAATAAAGAAGAAATCATATGTTCGGTGGCCCCCTCGCCCGGCGGAAGAAGATCTTAAAAAAGACAAATCTAAATATTGTCATTTCCATAGGGATTACGGCCACACAATTGATGAGTGTAAAAGACTCAAGGATGAACTGGAATTCTTGGTCCGTAGTGAAAAACTATAGAAGTTCATCAGCTTAGAAGGAAGAGATCTGCCTTCCCCAAATAGGCGTGACGCACCAAGGGAGAATGAGCCATTCCGTAGGCCAGATCCTAGACCACCGCGCCAGGAACCAGGGGGTGATCCTCCAAGTCCACCATAGAGATGGTTGGCACGAGCCTTATGTTCCCATTAGCGTCTGTCCAGCGTATGATCCGGACTTCCCGACACTCTTTCTTTAATAAAGATTTCAATATTTGTTATTACTCATTGATTACGTACGGCCCGGGACTTCAAATCACCTTCGAAGATAAGACCGAAGGGCCTTAGTCGCCTAGACCTTCTGAACGAGTGTGTCGCTAATATGGGATGAAACTCCTCGAATGAGCAGACATAGCCCTGACTTTTAAAGTCTCTAATTGACCGAAAGGCCTCAGTTACCCAGACCTTCCGAACGAATGTGTCACTAATATGGGATGAAACTCCCTGAACGGGTGGACACGGCCTTGATTCTTAAAATCTCTAATCGACGGAAGGGACTCAGTCACCCAGACCTTCCAAACGAATGTGTCGCTAATATGGGATGAAACTCCCCGAACGGGCGGACACGACCCTGACTCTTAAAGTCTCTAATCGACAGAAGGGTCTCAGTCGCCTAGACTTTCCGAACGAATGTGTTGCTAATATGGGATGAAACTCCCCGAACGGGTGGACACGGCCCTGACTCTTAAAGTCTCTAATCGACCAAAGGGACTTAGCCGCCCAGATCTTCTAAACGAGCATGGGGTGAAACTCCCCGAACGAGCAGACGCGGCCCTAGTCTCTAATTCCTCTAATCGGTTGAAAGGCCTCAGTCGTCCGGGCCTCTCAAAGAAGCATCTCCGAATCGAACTCCTAAAGAAATACTGAAGCAGCCCTGACTCCAAGAGCCTTTAGTAATATACTAGAATCAGAGGAAGTTCCCTGAGCTTCATTCGATTAGAAAAAAAACAAAAAAAAATCTGAAATTCTATGGAGATTATTACAAAGGATAGAAATCCTCAAAATTAGAAAAGCACAGAAGGGGTACAAGAAATAGTAGGAGCAGAATCAGAACCCGCTGATCCTTCAAGTGGGGGCAGTGCCTCGTGTTGGCCGACCTCTCGAAGAATCTCCTCGGCGCATTTCAAACGCTCGTGCAGCTTACGCTGAGAAAGTTGTAGGGCAACAGCATCTCTAGCGGTAGAAGCCTTGATGTCAGCTATCTCTTATTCAGCCCTTTAAAGGGATTCTTCTCGTAAATGGGCTAATGTTTCAGCGGCTGTTAACCGCGCCTTTCGAGCACATGCCACCGTTTCTAATTCCTCACAACGAGCTTGAACTGAAACAATGTCTTCCTGAAGGTGCCTGATCTGCCTATCTTTGGCCTCCCCAATGGTCTTCTCTTGGTTTTCCAAGGCATCCTTCAGTGCCAACACCTAATCGCTCATACGGGAAAACTGTTCATCCCGTTTAACCCTCAATCTTCTTTGAAACTCAGCTAGAGCAGAAGTCTAGGAAAAGAGACGCGATGGTTAGAGTCACGAGATAAGTAAAGATTCAACTTCGTCTCACACAAGAAAAATACTTACTATAAGGCAAAGAGATTGGATAGCCCTATCGGTATACTCGAGAGGCATCTTTCGAAGGGCGAACCTCGGAGGAAATCGAAAACGCTCGACCAACTATGACCCTTCCTGTGGATCAATAAGATTAAAACTGTGGCCCCCATGAAAACCGCCACTGACCCCTCTTTGGCACTCCGCTCTTCTTCGATCAAAATAAATGGAGGAGTGCGATAGTCATCGGGTACATCGACCAAAAGGCACTAAGACTCCTAACGGGAATGTCCCGAATTGTCGTCAGGAACGGAAGCGGACGGTTGCGTCACTGGAGGCTCTTCCGACCTCTGCTCTTGAATCGAAACGTTCTTAGTCCTCTTGAAGAATCCCTCGCCGGAACCGCCTGCTTCTCCAACCCCGGTCGATGCACCAAGGGCTTCACCAACTAAATGGTCTCCTCCGATTCCAGAATGTTCATGGGATAGCATATGCCCTTCGAATTCGGCTTGCTCTTCCTCCCCAACGGGTGGACTGGACGCCCTAGTCTTCGACTTTTTCCGCCGAAACTCGGGGGAAGTGTCAACCGCCTTCCTCTTCGCATGAGACCGCATTTCCCGTTCAGTAGAGACTTCACCAAAAAGACGAGTATCAACGTCTAGTATAGTGTCAACCAAGTCTTTTTCCCGTTGCCCCAGTAGGAGGGGCTTGGTAATTTGGATTGATTCATCCATAAGGAGACTGGATGATATCAACAGGTCATCTCTCACCAAGCGGTCCACCCACAAGCTCCTGCAACCGGCATCACAATGACGGGTCACTGCACGTAAAAAACGGGAGTGTCGAAGGAGGGATGGGATTTTCTCATTCAGAAAAGGCACCTAGTTAGTATCTGGAAATACAGGAAGGAGATCACTGCTAAAAAATCTGATGAAGAAGAACCTTTGCATCCAGTGTTTATCCTGAGACTCACTATAGAAAAACTTCCAGCAAGACTCTCGGCTAGTCTGAAGTTTGTACCAACCCTGAGTAGACCCTTTAGAGCTACATCGCCCCAAGGAAAATAGAGCCCCAAGAATCTCCAGGTCAAAGCGGATACGGAAAAACCCTAACAAGAAAATTAGGGCAATCACAAATCGCCAAGCACTTGGGATAAGCAGCGAAGGGTGAATATTCCAGTACCTCAAGACCTCCGTTAGTGGGCCCGTATATGGGATCTTCAAACTGTACTTCATGTACTGTTTGTACATAGGGACATAACCCTCGGGGGCAAAACTCGTTCTATCCCCCTTGCCAGGAAATACAAACTCAAAGTCACTCCCGAGCGACATTTCCTTCCGGACTTCTATCGGATCCTCCTCGGTCATGATGCTCTGAATGTTGTCTATGCTACGTGATGAGGAAATGTCTATCGACATCTTTTCGCTGAAAGAGGAAGCTTCTCGGAGGAAAAAGGAAAAGAGGTATTTTCTAAGAAATGAAAACCCTTACAAAGTATATGAGAGACAGTTCGTGGAAATCGAAGCAGCATATGTCAAAATAAAATGGGACATCCCTTTTTAAGGATTGTCACTCATGGCATTTCTTCTTCTGAAATAACCATGAGTCAGGGGAAAATAATGGGACGTATTCCAAGGTCCAGTCCAAAAGAGTCAATTCCCAAAGGGTCCACGAACAAGGGGCCTGTTGACCAATATCTAGCGACCGTAACAACAATCTACCGAAGGGCCGCAGCTGCCCCGACCAAGCTACTGAAGGGTCTTAGTCGCCCGAGACTACTGAACGATAGGGCCTCAACCCCGGCCAGCCAATCGACTGAAGGGCCTTAGTCGCCCAGGTCTACTGAACGATGGGGTCTCAACTGCCCCGTTTAACCGACCGTGACCTATCAAATGGAGATAGTCACCTCGATCAGCCAAACGAATGTTAGCCCTTCTAACCGGGCGAGTCTTAAAAGACCCATTATCGGTCAAGCAACCGAATGAGGGACAGTATTCCTAACGATTGAAAAAGGAAGGTCAGAACTTCCTTCATTTCAGCCTCTTACTTTGTAACGGTAATTCTGGAATCTTTCAGATAAGGAAAGCATCCCTCCTGAAGAAGAAGTCTTCCCGATATAAAGGAATCGTGATCAATTCGTAATATCGACTTCTAAGATTCCCGGATCAGTTCAATAAGGAAAGTAGGGTAGAAGTCTCTTAGGGTCGCACAACTCTCACAAGTATAAGAGATCTCAAAACCCTCAACATTAGGTACGCTCTCTAGACCTAACATCGGGGTATATTGAACACAGGGAACCACCTTCCCTCTACTCTCAGTCTGTTTCTTTCAAACGAAAACCGATCCTTTTTGACTTGAGCGTTGGAGTCTCCCCGCAGGAGCACCCTCCAACGGTTTTTGCAGGTGAATCCTTCCATTGACGGCTAGCGTTCGAGTCAACAAGGAGTCAGTATCTGTGAAGCCATAACCCACCTCCATCAATTATGAATGGTTGGATCAAGCAGTCCTAGAGAGCTGTAAAATGTTGTTAAATAAACAGTAAAGATTAGCAGAATAATTAAGAATGGACGGTTAAAATTAGATCAAATGTAATGGCTAAGATTTAACAAAACCAATGGCCAGAATCAAGACACTTCAACACGAGGTTCTTAAAATAGAAGGGAGCCCTTTGAATCCTAAGCCCAACACCAATAGAAACCTTAACCGACAAACGAATTTAAGACCCACAATGGATTTTTTCTTTTTCCTTTTTATAACTAATTAGTATAATGAGTATTGCCATGTCTAAATTAGAAGAAAGCTCTTTAAATATAATTTTTCTATTTTTAAATTTCGAACACAAAATTTGGTTAAATGATATAATAATTTTATCCATTAAATGGACTATATATCGTCCCACAGAGAAAATCTGACCCTTTAAACACAACTAAAGAGTCTGAAAAATGAGCTGATGTCTGGAAAAAATAGAACACATTAAAACTGTGTAACTAAAAGATATCAGAGGTCCAAGGTGTTCAAAAAAGAGTAACACTTGATTTCTTACATATATATATATATATATAAATATATATCCAAATAGAAAGGTACCTTAGTATATGAAAATTGAAATGTTACGTGTATGATATATTTGATCTCATTAAAGTTGCAAACATGGTTTTCAGACTTGATCCAATATCAACTATTCTGCTTTAAAATGATGGTTCAACCACTTCAACTATCTAGATTATTGGTTCAACCGGTTTTTATTTATTATTTTAAAATTATATTTTATTAAGATATAAATCTGAATATTCATAAAAGTTAATATAACTACGTAATAAAAAAAAAACCTCCAAATGTTTATATTTTTTAGTATTTCAAAATGTTAAAATAACAAATAAGAAAAGTACGCAACACTTTTTAACCTTTTTATTTTTTAATATACAAAATTTCATTTCTATTTCCAAATTAAAATAAATTTATATTGCAAAACAAAGGTTCAAATCTAGCTTTTTAATTGAAAATACAAAACTTGTCAATTTTCTTAATAAACATAGCCAAAAACTAAGGTTCATGCAAGGGTTCCTATATTCCAATTGTATCTGCGGTTTTGTGCATAATCTAACCCTTACTTTACATGTTGATTTGGTTTGATTGGCGAATCCATTTGGATATGATAACTATGGTTGCATAGAGAAAATAAAATAATAGAAAAGTTAATCAACATCACTTATTCTCTCTTCTCTCTTGCATTCTTGCCCTCACTCGCTCACCCTTTCCTACTCTCTCCCTCTCATCTTCCCTAGATCTCCCTCTCTCTTACAAAATCTGTCGTGCCCCGATCCTCGATCCAAGGCCATGAACAGCCGCCCGTTACCCCGTACGTTACCCATCACAGGATACACATACAGAGGCAACGAAGGCTAAAACTAACACCCTTTCAAAACCGTTTAAAACCTGTTTTACCTCAAAATATCATTTCCCCAATAAAAGTATATAAAAATATAACTCATTTGCCTCAATGCATAAGTATACAATACTATCAAGAGTTTCAGTTACATCACATAATACAATTACAGTCATCCCATAAATGTATAATGGTCATTCTATGGACCTCAAATATACATCATCACCATGGAAGAATAGTTGGTTCCATACCCAAAAGCCCAAAGTCTCCGAATGTATGTCACGTACAGTATAAGCTGAAAATATTAATATGAGAGGTGAGTATAATCCACATACTCAGTGAGTGAGGTGCAATGACTATATAATGACAATAAATGAATTTGTGAGAGTGGCAAGTCAAAATATCATTTTCAAATTTCATTTCATCCATTTGCAAATATATCGTGTAATCCAAAATAATATACATCCTCATCATCAATTATATATCAATAGGGTGTCAAAAACGTATTTTACCCATAGTTTGGCCTAACTAAGGTAAAATTCACCAAGAGATCACCATAATATCATAAGAATGAAATACATATATCTTCCCCCCTTCCCTTGGTGTTGACACGGTCCTCACGGGTACTCGTCTATTGGATCCATTGCCCAGAGACAGGGACTCAAACCCTTCTCTGATGTTACCCCACCACGTCACCTCGTCGGGTCAATCTCGTGGTAGGGAGTGCGCTATAGCCACTATACACCATCCCATAATCATACGCATGTGCCATATATCATCATTCATAAATCTTTACTCATAATAAAAATACGGCACTATCAAGTAATTATAATATCAGGATGCAATTTCGCAGAATAACATTTCAGGACATGCCGCAACCACTAAAAAAATTTTTAAATCACATTTCAAAATTCATTTATAAATCATGATCAAAACTATTTTTCATTTAAAATCGAAAATAGTTTGTCTCACTCACCTCAACTGGGGAGGGTACGCCACTCCCCCTAACTATCCTCATTTCTTGAACGAGTCACCCCTCAAACCCTAAGTCTAAGTTAAACAATATTATTTATTAATTCAATATTATATCGTTGGATTATAACATGCATATGAAAATATCCTCTTTCATAGGATTAAATCTCAAATTTCAGACTTAGAGAAAAATTTGTACGAACTTATAACGCACAGGTTTAGTAAAATCATGATATATTCTAAAATCTTGATCGGATTCAAATAATTAAAATTTTTTCTTAAAAATAAGACATATATCTTCAACTTTTATGTTCAGACTATCTTCAAATTCTGAACACACGAATTTATAAAAAATATATCACTTTTCAGTCTAAGTTCCTAAAACCAACTCTGCACAGTTTTGGGAGAAATTTCATATCTCCTAGTATACTTCTCCGATTTAAGTGATTCTTATCTCAAATTGAAGAAACGACATAGATCTAAAAGTTTCTAGTTTTGACCATCCTCAGAGTTTAAATATATAATTTTATAAAATTTAATATTTTTCTCAGTTTCAGTTTCAGAACAACTTCTGCATAGTTTTAGTAAAAACGTCATCACTTTCTGTATACAACTCCGATTCAAGTAAATCTTACCTCATTTTAAAGATAAGACAGAGATATAAAACATTAATGTTTAAAGTTTCTCCAAATTTTTTTTATAAGAGATCTCAAATATTCATACAAATTACTGGTTGTACACAGAACATGAAACCGAATTTGTGAAACGTGCTAAATTTCCAAAAATCACCAAAAATCGATTTCTTAATGAAAAATTTTGCATTATAGCTCATTTTAAAGCTTAGAGAGTCTAGTTTTACCAGAAATAAACTAATCTAAATTTCAATCAACAAAAAATAAGATATCATGAAATTACTACAGTTTGCTCAAATTGAAATATTCATATCTAGCATGCTAGTACATATATTTAATTTCACTACTTGTAAAGACTTCAAGTTTGAGTATTTTACCTTCTTTTGTATGATCTTTTGCTAACTAATACCGATTATCTTGATCTTGATTTTCTTGAAACCTTGAATTTTTTATCACCTTAGCAAAATCAAGTTACAGTGAACATAAATTTTCTATATAATACCTCTATACTTTCAATTGAAATTCAAGAACTCCTAAAAATGTTCTTACCTCTTTGACTCTATAGTTGAACTCAAAATGAATATAGAACCCTCAAAATTTCATCCAAGGGGAGTTTGAATGAAGAAAATAGGCTAAACTCTTCTTAAAGTAGTTCTTTTATAAACCTAGTTAAATATTCTTAACCATTGGATCATTCCATGTATTATCTCAATCTTCCACTTGTCCTAACACTTAAACCATGTAATTGTTGATTCAAGTAACCTTCATGCACTCCACCAAGTGTCTTTGGATGTCCATGTCAAGGGGAGGAGGTGTCACAAGCTAGAACAAGCTATTCTAGTTATTTTTCATGCAAAAATTTCCATCCAATAACCTTTCATGCATAAATTTCTATCCAATGACCTTTCTTGAGAGTGAAAAATCCTATGTGGCCACTAACCAACCTTGCTCCCCTCTTGACCAATCATTTGGCTCCAATTATCCATCTTTGAGTGGTTTGCAACTTAGTCCCTCAAATTTTCCTTAATTGCATTTAAATACCTAACTTTTAATAATTTGCATTTTTGGTTCCTATGAAATTTTGTTCAAAATTTCTTAAATATGTGAAATTTCATTTAAATATCTTTATTTAAGTGTGTAGGCCTTCTCTTAGCTATTTTTGACTTCTTTAAGTCTTGTTGGCGCTTTCCGAAAAGTTTTTCGGCTTACTGATGAAATTTTCGGTTCAAGCGATTTTTAAGGACAAAGTTTTAGAAATTTCAAGTTAGATCCAAAACCTCATATTAGGCCTAATTTAATTTATCTCATGTCAAAACGTAGTCGTTTAGCCTTTCCAAACAGTTTTCGACCTAACTTAGGTTTTTCGGGCGACTTTTTTGGAAATTTATGATTTAACTCTATGAAGTAGGATCTATTCAAATTTGAGCTTTTTATGCACTCTAGAGTCATTCTTATTATTATTAGACCATCGGTGGTCATTTTGAGAATTTTTAAATTGTCGATGATTGTGCCAAAATTTTCAGGAGCGATTTTAACGGAAAAATTTTTTAGTGAATTTTCTATATAGAAACAAGAGTAATATCATATATAACATGAAGAGAAGTACAATAAGAAGTACACTGAGGTATTGGTGTTACAAAATCAATCAAGACCAATCCAAAATCTTTTGATCTATACTCTAAACTCCTCAACAAACTCATGGGATTGGTGGTTTGAAGAGAGAAATTTGAAGTTTGAGGAGGGAAAAAGTTAGGGTTTTGACAAAAGTTACTCTTGAATGAAATTGTGGCTTCTCTAGTGTAACATTGGACAACTCCAAATTGTGATATAGACTTTAAATGGACTATCTGAAAATTTTTATAATTTATGAAAATGTGGGAGAATAATTAATTTAGATATATATGTGAATTTTTGCCCTTTCTGATTGTATGGGAACTCCCTTAGACACTTGGTCAGTAAATTTTCAATTTTAAAGTCATCGATTATTATAGTGCATGGTGCTTGGTAGAATTTGGTCTCTTTGCGAGAATTTATGTCCCAATAGTGCTTTTCTGTTTAGTGAATTGTTCCTTTAAATTTTAATTTTCTATTCAGTGCTCGATGGTAAATATCTAAACTTATTTTTATCTTTTCCTGTACACTCCACTATCTCTCAGCAATTGCAGCCGTCGGTGTGTAGTGAAGCTTGTTGTCTCTTGGTTATGAAATTTGTAAACATCCATCAGGGTATATTTACCCCATTGGTAAACATCTATTGCTTTACAAATGAGAACCTATCAGTACACATTAAATCTCTATTGCCTTGCAAATGTAAATTTTGATCCAATTTACTTCTTGGTATATTGCCGATCAGTACATCCAATTCACCGTGATTCTTCTCAGTATAGAAATTTGTAAACCTTGTCAGTTTGGCTTGCCCTTGCAAATTTTCCAATTCCTCTCG
Source organism: Dillenia turbinata (assembly GCA_037126225.1). Lineage (NCBI taxonomy): Eukaryota > Viridiplantae > Streptophyta > Magnoliopsida > Dilleniales > Dilleniaceae > Dillenia > Dillenia turbinata. Next base: position 708,189 of record JBAMMX010000013.1, read on the forward strand.
ATATTCCTTCCGTGATTTGCCACCTCTTGGTATTGTGAGACTTGTTGTTTCACTTGTATCTCTTAGTGGTCATGAAACTTCTTGGTATTTGCCAAACAACAATTGGAGGTATTGTGAGAATTGTTGTTTCACTTGTATCTCTCAGTAGTCATGAAAATTCTCAGTATTTGCCTAACAATTGGAGTCACTTCTCACTATTTGCCTAACAATTGGAGTCACTCACTACTGGGAAACCCTCTCATTACTTGCATGCAAGGATATTTGAACCTTGGACTACCCCCTTCTTCAAAAGCTAATCACCACCAAGCCACCCAATCTTCCTAGCAGTATGATACCCCATTTATATTATATTTCATATTTTTGAAATATTCCAAAATTTTATTATTTCTAATTTATTTATCATGAATTCTATTGTTCATTCCTACCTCCCTTGTCCATCACTGAACACATTTTTCTCAAAAGAAAAATAAACTTCAAGTATTTAAACCCATAGTGTTGACCCCCTTCAATAACCCAAAAGGACATATTGGGCATTTGTGTAATTTGGGAGTGGAAGAGGACCCCTATGCAAATGGTAGAAATGGGTTTGATGATAAAAATAGGATTGGAACTCCAGAACACACAAAAACCCAAGAATTTTGCTTTTCTCTCTTTCTAGACCATTCTTTTCTTCTCTCCCAAGACCCGACTTTATTCATCACCAAAACTCAAGAACAAAGACTCCAAACTACTCATCTGACTCTCCAAAACCAGATTCTAGCTTTGATTTGGGAAGAGAAATTAAGAAATCTAGAGCTGCTGCATAGGGGGAAGATTCAAGGGTTTGGTATGACCTAAATGGGAAAGATTCTTTGAAAACAAAAATCAAGGTATTATAACCTTTCTACGCCAAGCTTTAGTTTACTTATCTAGATGTTCATTTGAATTTAGAGAATATTAAGTCACAACAAGTAAGAGAAAAATTAAGTTTTGAATATTAGGGTTTTGCTTTAGTTTAAAAATTAATATTGATAATTTTAGTTATTTGATAATATGTCTTAGGAGTTGGACAAGCAAATCGGGGTGAAACCTTTGCTGTTGAGAAATCTGGGAGTGATTACCCTCCCTAACATCCATTACCAGAAAAAGGGTTTTTAGCGACGACAATTACCGACGAATAAAAATCCATCGCTATTAACGACGGATTTGCGACCAAATACCAATAGAAAAATTAGCGAAGGATTTAGCGACGGAAAATTAGCGACGGAAATTTTTCGTCGCTAATTTTAGAGATGGAAATTTTTCGTCGCTAAATCAGGAGCTAAAACTTTTTCGGACAAATTTGCGACGGATTTAGCGACCGAAAATTTCCATCGCTAATTTTTCGTTGCTACCGTCACTAAAAGTTAAAAAAAAAATTATATTTTTGTTAAATATATTTTTTTTTGTTTTTATTAAATATAATTTGTATTTTTATTAAATATAATTTTGTATTTTTATTAAATATAATTTTTTGTTTTTATTAAATATAATTTTGTATTTTATTTTTATTTTTATTAAATATAATTTTATTTTTTATTAAATATAATTTTATATTTTTATTAAATAAAATTTGTATTTTTATTAAATATAATTGTGTCTTTTTATTAAATATAATTTTATGTTTTGATTAAATATAATATTATCTTTTTATTAAATATAATTTTGTAATTTTATTAAATATAATTTTTTGTTTTTATTAAATATAATTTTGTATTTTTATTAAATTAATTTTTATTTTTATTAAATATAACTTTATTTTTTATTAAATATAATTTTTCGGCGACGAATTAGTGACGGAAAATTTTCGTCGCTAAATCTATCGGTAATTTGAAAACCCTAAAAAAAAATAGCTACGGATTAGCAATGGAAAAATTTCGTCGTTAAAAAATCCGTCGCTGATCCGTCGGTAAAATTAGGGAGGTGACTTTCAGCAACAGTAAAATCCGTCGCTGATTTTCTATCGCTAATACTTTCAGTGACGGAAATTTAGGTATCAGCGATAGATTTTTCCGTTGCTGAGGCCGTGTTTTCTGGTAGTGATCGTGAATGGATAGATTATTATGTTTGTAATGAAAAAATGTTTTCTATTGATTTTTCAAAATGATATTTTTAACTAGATTTTATGAAATGTTTTGTAAATGTGGAATGTCCCTAAAAATGTCTTGATTTGAACCATGTGATCTATGCATTTGCTAGTATATCTTGTGACATGCTGAATTTTCCTGTTGATATTGTTTGCTAGACTCATGAATTGAGAAAATTGCTGAATTTTCTATAGCACATGATATGATATTTGTAAATTAGTATTTGTATCTACTTTGGGTATGGGACTGAACCTCCATGGTGTATGTATTGGTTTAGGGTATGAGCCTAAATCTCTAATAATGACTATAGTCGCTCCTTACATAGTGTGTCCTGACAAGGCAACATGGTGAGGGCGTTGTTGTTATTAGATAGGAGGTAGTCAGACCAGGAGATACCTCTTCTGTCCCTTTTGGGCTAACTTGATTGCATCACCTCGAAGGTCCCGAGCTAATGTCAAGGTTAGCTTTGATGTTTATGTTAGATAATAACTAAAAACCTCTTGATGATTCTACCATTGATTTAGGCCATACCTTTGATGGAAAGATATTTGAGGCAAACCCCTTGGATTTGAAAAATAAATATTGAATGCCCATTTGTGTTTTTGAAAATCATGACTCTTGTTGAAAAATGTATTTGTGACTACATAATGTTTGTTGAGACAAAAATATGATTTTGAGATATTGTTTGACACTTTTACATTCACCACTCATTTCTTACACAACAATGTCATTATGCTTCATTTATCGAGTATTTTATACTCATTCCTCTATTTTTATTTCCTTTTCAGAGAAAGTAGAGACATAAAAATAGCCCCACCGTTAGTTAGATCCAACCAAAGAGAAAGCTATCCGGAACCAACTATTGCTATTGGTCTTGCTTAACTACTGATTTTTTTTATATATATAGATGGACCCATCCGAGGGAATTTTGGAAGTTAAAACTTATGTTTTAAAAATTATATTTTAGAACATTTCATGTAGCATATTTATATATATTCTTCTAAATTTGAAACTTATATTTTTAAAGTGTTAAATATTTGATATGTTGGATTTCTTAAATTTGGAAAAGATATTTTCATTGTCTTGCGGGATCTTGGGATGTATGCTAACGACTACACGTACTTCTAGATCACACGACAGTTGTCTTCTATTCGGACTCGTGGGTCAGGACATCACATCTAGAGGTAATCTTGTTCTTTCAACCTAAATTTATATTTTTCTAGCATAGATTAATGATCTGAAATTATAAGAATGGTGGAAAGTTAGATCTAGCTGAAACCTTTGATTTTTTGCATAATGGACAATTTGTACTTGTTGTGATCTTTCTATCATAACTTTTTCTGTATATAGGCATATTAAGTGAGATTTTCTTCTTATGATACCAAACTTTTATACCTTGAAAATGGCAGATGATTCGAAACATTTCAATGAGAATTGAATTTTTAATGATTTTTCAAAAAGATATATTCTATAGAGAAATACTTTGTTCCTGCTCCGTTTTGGACGAATATTTTGATTCGACTTTGAGATACCTTCTAAACTGAATTAGACTAAATTCTAAATATAAAATTATAGATCTATATTTTATTTTTAATTTGAGACTTGAAATACTTAAATTCAATATGTATAGTAAAAGTTATGATAATTTTCAGTGACTACACAAATATGGGTCATGAGTTTAGGACTATTATATTCATAAACTTAGATATTTTTGTATGATTTGAATGGGATTGGGACATAAACATAGAAGATATAGTTTTAAGTCTAATCTTTAAGTAAAAATTAAAATTTCCGCAATATGAGAAGTATGGGTCAAGATACAGTCATTTTTCTAAGATATATTGTGCCGAAAATTTATTAAAAAACTAGAATTGTGAAATATTGAGAAGAAACCCATTTACTCTAGTGTTGCACTGTGATTTAATGATTAATTTATATCCAATGAATTCAGTTAAGGCATTAAAAGGGTTGAAGGAGGGATAATTCACATTTGGTTGAAAAATTTGGAAGCGGTTATCCTTCCAAGAGGTAAGTGGATTGACTGTTATACTTTTAAATAAGAAAAATGATTTCTAAATTCTTTTGTAAATAATTTTTAAGTGACTTTTATGAATGTTTGTGATGGTGGGATATTCTGAAATGAGAATTTAAAATATGTATATATCTAATATATTTATAAACGAATTTATACCATATTTTGTTGAATATTATATTTATGAATATTAAAATATATTACGATAACTTATTTATTGAATTCATGGCACATTGAATGATATTGGGATATTTGTTGAATGATGATGTATGTGATGTAAATGAATATAGTCATTCTCTCCACGAAACGATCCAACGGAATGACGTGATTTGGGTTTATTGGCAAAGGATGATAGACACGGTCTTCTGCACCTACGTCGTATTACCCAATTGCATAATGATGAGGCACGAGTCAACATCAAGGAAATGAGAAATAGAGTTATAAAATGAACGAATTGAAAACCTTTTGGTAGATTTCTACCCAGATTTGATGAAATTTTGGACGAAGGTGGATTTTTTAGGAAGACTCCATGACCTTTGGAAAATATGAACTTGTGGATGTATTCAATTCAATTATTAGGTTTATTTAAAATTATTTATATTTGATGAGTTGTTTGAAAAGGATATTTTAACATTCCCACTTTCGGTCTTCATTTACTATCATATTCATATCATTGCACTTCACTCACTGAATATTTTTATACTCACTCCTCTCTTTCATTGTTTTTTTTTTTTTTTGAGAAAGCTTAAATTTGGAGATTCTAGCTGACCTTAATCCTAGATTTTATTGAGTCCTAGTTTTTTAGGAACATCCTACTTCCGGTACTAGATCTTACTTGGGTTGAGATTTTGAGAAAATTAATTAAATCCATATAGAATGTGTGTGTATATATATATATATATATATATACATGTACATATATATATATATTGGAATTATAATTAAAATTTCATTTTGTTAAACCATTTGAATTATAAATTTTAAATTGTACTCGAATCTTTTACGTTTTCTTTCTCTAAATTTTCTTTTGAAATTTGTAAAAATTTTATTGGATTTAAAATGGTTAGGTTGACCTTATGCATGTCTTTTGAGACCGATATGAATCGAATTAGTTTTTTGGATTTCGTTGAGTTATTTTGGAAATTAATGGATATCGATAAATGCCTTGCAATATCCCATGTATGAGTAGGATTTACCCATATTTCAGGATGACGCGATGGCTATTGTGTGCCTGATTTAAGGAACGAGACATGACAACGACTGCAGATTTGGTGATCCTTTTTCTTAAAGCATTAAATTATAATTTGGAAATTTCTTACAAAGGGGTTACAAATAGGACTAAGTAGCAAGAATAATAATACTCATGCAGAATACATGAATTATGATGTTTTTCATGGAGATCAACATTAAGCAGATAAAACCTAAAAACCACGTTGACACTTTCAATACCGCGGAGTTGCAACGGCTAGAAGAGGAAATTTCGGGTGGATGGCAAACCCGGTACATTCAATCACGTCCAAATCCTCTCTTCTTGTCCCATTAGGCAATGTCCACTCAAACTTATGCACCAAATTTGCAAGGGCAAGCTCATTTATGGCCATAGCAAATGCTACTCCTGGACAGCCCCTCCTTCTAGCTCCAAATGGAATTAACATGAAATCGTGTCCTTTGAAATCTATGGAGGAATTTAGGAACCTCTCTGGTCGAAACTCATTGGGGTGTTCCCATGTCGTAGGGTCTCTTCCGATTGCCCAAGCATTTATTATCGCCACTGTTCCTTCTGCAATATCATAGCCACTGACTTTGACATCTTTTCTTGACAATCGTGGAACCAACAGCGGGATAGGAGGATATAATCGTAGAGTCTCTTTGATCACAGCTTTCAAATAGCTCATTCTTTCTAAGTCATCCTCTGATACGTAGCATTTTCCTTGTACGATTCCTTGAACTTCATCCTGCAAATTCTTCATAACTTGTGGGTGTCTTAAGAGTTCTGTCATTGCCCATTCCATGACCGCGTATGTGGTATCAGTTCCAGCCGAAAACACATCCTATAAGAAACTTATGACATTAACACAAAATGAAAATAAGGATGCTCCTTCAAAAGTTAGTTGACGAGATGCCACCCACACTTAGAATTTGATACTGGCCGAGTTGTTGGCAAGTATTGATAAAATTTGACGATTTTTGATTTGTTCTTTATTATTTTGATTACTCTATTTTTGGAAAACTGTTTATATCTGTACTGGGACATTTGGACTGTAAATCTTAATTTTGATGCTTTTTCTTTGATTTTGTGAAGTTCTGTACAATTCATACCGTTAGGATTTTACTGATACTGGCTTGTTTTCCTCAGGTAAGTGTTGGTAAAATCCGACGGCTATATTTTGGGACTTCTTGTTTGTTACACGCTTTATTGTGGTGAGAATTCTGAGTGGCTAGGATGGCCACGTCGCATGCGTGCATGTACAGTTTCCCACTTCCCATTGTGTGCTGCTGTTTACTCGTGCATGTACAGGATCCCACTCCCCGATGTATGCCGATGTGTGTGTTTGTACGTCCCGGAATGAGCCGGATGAGCTCCTTGCATGTGTATTGATTTTGTGATTTCTTGTTTTTGAAGAGTCTTATGCTTTTTGATGATTTATTGTGAATTTGATAGCCTTGCGGAGTCCCGATAAATGGGGAGGTTCTGCACGTGTACCGAGACGATGCGACAGTTGTCGCGTACCTCATCTTGGGATACTCCGGTTTTATTTGTGAAGAAAAAGGATGATATCCTCTGATTGTGCATAAACTACTAGCAACTCAATAAGATGATTATCAAGAACAAGTACCCGTTACCAGGATTTGATGATCTATTTGATCAACTTTTAGGGGCTTCAGTATTCTCAAAGATAGACTTGAGGTCGGGCTACCAACAGTTGAGGATAAAAGGGGATGACATTCACAAGACTGTGTTTAGATCACGGTATGGTTGCTATGAGTTCCTAGTGATGCCTTTTAGCTGACCAATGCTCCCACAACTTTCATGAACTTGATGAATTGGATTTTTAACTCCTATCTTGATAAGTTCTTCGTAATCTTCGTTGATGACATCATGATTTCAAGAAGGATGAAGAGCATTCTGAGCAATTCCAGATAGTGTTGCAAACTCTTCCAGAAAAGGAGTTATACGCTAAGTTCTTTAAATCTGAGTTTTGACTAAGAGAGATCAGTTTTTTGGGGCATGTAGTATCCAGAGATGAGAAATTTATTGATCCAAAGAAAGTGGAAGCCGTATTAAAGTGGAAGCAACCCAAAAATGTCACCGAAGTGAGAAACTTTCTAAGATTGGTGGGGTGTTGCCAGAAATTTATTGAAGGGTTCTCCAAGAAAACAGCTCCAGAATTTAACTTGACTCGGAAGGGAGTTAAATTTAAGTGGGATGACAAGTATGAGAGTATCTTCTAAGAATTTAAGGGGAGGTTGACATCTGCTCCCATCCTTACTCTCTCCACCAGTGGTAGTGATTATATTGTCTTTAGTGATGCTAGCAGGCAAGACTTCAGATATGTTTTGATGAAAGAAGATAGAGTGATTGTTTATGCCTTTTGCTAATTAAAGAAGCATAAGTTCAACTATCCCACTCATGATTTAGAGTTGACCACTATCATTTTCACCTTGAAGATATGACAACATATGGGGCTATGTAAAAGATCTACACCGACCACCAAAATCCTAAGTACTTACTCAAAAGGAGCTAAATTTGAAGCAATGGAGGCGGTTAAAATTGATCAAGGACTATGACTTAGTAATATATTACCACCCGGACAAAGCAAATGTGGTCGCAGAAGCCTTAAGTCATAAGTCTTCTTCTTCTTCTTCGGCACCTCATGGGAGTTCTTATCTCTCATGCTTGGCAGGGTTTTGAGAACTTCATGTTGGTTTGGCTAATGATGTGCATGATGCACTTTTAGCTAAGTTTGAGGTAAGACCCACCTTGGTGGACCGTATTCGGGAGTTTTAAGCAACTGATGATAAATCGAAGGGCATAGTTAAGAAGGTTCACAAGGGTCAAGGTGATAAATTTCATATCCAGGAGGATGACATTATGGTATATGGGAAATAGATTTGTTTTCCCAAGAGTGATGATCTTCGGATGACCATACTTAAAGAGACACACTTCGAAGGTTATGCGATGCATCCCATGAGTACCAAGATGTACTGAACCATCAAGAAGACTTATTGCTAGTTGGGATTAAAGTGGGAGATAACCAAGTTTGTGGCTAATTATTAGTATACTAACAAGTCAAGGTCGAGTACCAGAAGCCAGCCAGTACTCTCCAGCCATTGTCGGTCCCCGAGAAGAAATGGGAGCACATCACCATTAACTTTGTAGTTGATTTGCCACATACTCCAAGTCAACAGGATGCCATTTGAGTGATTGTGGACCAGCTCACCAAGTCAACTCACCTATTGCCAATCAAAATACCTACTCCTTGGAGAAATTGGTTAAACTTTACATTGATGAGATTGTGAGGTTCCATGGTGTTCTAGTGTCTATTGTGTTAGACCGTGATCCTAGATTTATCTCACTATTTTGGCCTAAATTGCAAGAGTCCTTAGGGACTAAGTTGAAGTTTAGGACGACCTTCCACCCCCAAACCGATGGATAATCAGAGTGCACAATCTAAATATTGGAGGATATGCCTAGAGCGTGTGTGATGGACTTCCAAGAAGTTAGGATAAACACCTCCCATTGATCGAGTTTTCATACAACAATAACTTTCAAACCAGCATTGGAATGCCACCTTACAAGGCTTTATGTGGGAGAAAATGTAGAACTCCATTGTGTTGGGATGAGGTTGGTGAGAGAAAGATTGGAATTGATTAAGGCCACCATAGAGAATGTAAAGATAATCTAAGAAAGAATGAAGGTTGTCCAAAATTGACAAAAGAGTTATGCTGATAAAAGGAGACAGCCTTTGGAATTCAAAGTAAAGGACATGGTATTTTTGAAGATCTCACCTTGGAAAGGAGTAAGCTAGTTTCAGAAAAGGGGAAAGTTGAATCCCCACTACATTGACCCTTTCAAGATCCTCGAGAGGATAGGAAAAGTAGTATATCGGCTAGAATTGTCCTTGGATTTGGAGAGAATCCATTATGTACTCCATGTCTCCATACTAAAGAAATATTTGTCGGATCCTTCACATGTTTTAGAGACTCTATCGGTCGAACTAAAGGAAGACTTGAGTTTCAAAATGCAACCCATAGCTATTCTTGATCATCAAATCAAAAGGTTATGAAATAGTCAAGTCTCTATTGTTAAGATCCTTCACATGTTCCTTTATTATGATATCTTGATTTGATTGGACAACCATGGAATATTATTTGACATATCCACACCTACCTCTCATTCATTGCATAATATGTTATTCAACTCACTGAGTATTGTTTATATTCATTTCTCTCATTTCACTTTTTTTAGAGGATGTTTGATTAGAAATTAGCCCCTGTCATGAGTCGGACTAAAAATATTTTGATAATCTCTTCAGGTATCAGCTTCTCTTGATTATATTGTAAGGTATTACTGGACCCTTGTAGAAGCATTGATCGTAACTATTTTTGAAGAACTATCTTGAATACTATCTTTACTGATTTTGGCTTTTAAATTTCATTTGGTTTTGAACACATATATTGAGGACGTAACGCCGACTCTGCAGTGCCATACTTTTGTACTTCCATTTCTGAATTTAATAAAATAATCCTCAATTTATATATATAGAGAAAAATATTTAATTTTATTGAATTTTGATTTTGGGGTTTTAATTCAAACTTTTGGTATATTTAATTATTAAAATAGAATAATAAGGTATATATAAATATATATAAATATATTTTTCTTTTCATTTACTAAATTATTTATTTCCTCATTTATTTATTTCCAAATCTATCCATATAAATATATAATAATAATAATAATAATAATGATAATAATAATAATATTAATATTAAAAAAAAAAGAGAATCGAATTAGGGCTAAAAGCCCTAATTCTCTTTCCTTTCTCACTCTACCCTCACCCGCCTCTTCATCTTCTTCACCGAAACCCACCGCCACCGCCTCCATCAATTCCTTCGCCACCCGTCTCCGCCTTGTTCATTCATCATCGCCACCACCACCCCCTCTCTCTTTCAATCCCTCTGTTCTCTCTCTCTCTATCTCTATCCCTCGCGATTTTGCTCCCTCTCTCTCGATCTCTCTCGCAATTCTTCTCTTCCACCACGCACACCCACTTGCTCCGCCGTACCCCACCTCTCTTCACCACCGCACACGGCCGCTCGCCGTCTGTCTCTTACTTTCCCTCTCCATTTCGCTATCTCTCTCACTCTCGGTTTTCTCTCTTCGTCAATATCTCTCTGTCTCTCACTGTTCTCTCTCTCAGTCTATCTCTCTCTCCCTGCACGCGCGACAACCTCTCCCCTGCGTGCACAACTGCGGCCTTTTCCTTCCTTCCCGCGTGCGCCATTGTAGTGCGCGACAGCACCTGCACACCCGACTGTAGCACGCGACCGCTCCCACGTTCGCGGCTGCAGTGCTTCTTCCCTGCTCGCGCACTCGTGCGCCTTGTTTCCCCTCAGCTGAGAGCACTCCTACAATCTTTGCAGGAGCCCCAAACTGACAGCAACAGGATCTCAAAAACCCTAGGCTACCTTCAAACTCCATTCTCTGTAGGTAAGAGCTGAGTTCAGAATTTTAGTTCTTGGGTTTCGATCTCGTTTGATGTTAGGCTAAATTACTAAACTTTACATCGGTTTAATATTGTTGCAGGGTTCAGACTAAATCGAACAGTGCACAGAAGCTGGGTCTGCGATCCGAAAACCCTTGGTGAGGTAAATGCTAATTTCTTCGATAAATTGAGTGAATCTAGGATTGAGAGATCTTTATATGTTTATGATGTATTTAGATTTGATTTGAATGCATTTATGAAGATCTATAATTAAAAGTTAGGATTAAGTTAGGCATTTACGTAAATTAGGCCGTTTGATATGGAAGAAGCATGCTAAGGAATAATATAATCGAATTGAGTTGATTTGAATGGTTTCTCTAGAGTTTAATTCGAAATATGCATGAAAGTATTTGGATCTAGGGTTAGAGCTTAAGGATTGATGCATTCTTTTACATTATAGGTTGTTTTGCATATAGGTAATTCAAATATAATCCCTGTATTATGAAAATAGACTCCATTACATTGAAAATGATATATACTTTGAAACATTTGGATGAGAATCGGAAAGTTTATGATTTTTTAAAGAATTTCTATTTTGGGAGAAGATTTATTATTTCATGGTTATTTCCGATCTTGAATGATCTTTAGGATTGCATTAGACCTGACTTTCAATGTGTTACTTATTTATAAATGAAATGCAATTGATGAAATTAGAGTGTATTCATGAATTGAAGAATTGAGATGTGTACAAAAATTAGAGAAAATAGAAATTGATGACATAATTATGATTTTGTATTAGGAAAGGTCAATTGAGGATCGAGTAAAATTTCATTTGATTGAATTGTGAGTATATGCAAGTGTAATTGGGCTGAAAAGTGTGGTGTTGTTGGTTGAGCAAAATGAAATGTTATTGTGTGCTAAAATCACCTTAAAGGTCAAGTAGAATGGTAGAAAGTGTGCAGAATTTTTGTGATGCAATGGTGAATGTACATGGGTATATATTTGAGGTCAAGGTGTGAGGAATATATGTATGTGTATGTATGATCGAGGGTATGCGTATATGCATTGACCGAGAGTATTAATGAGATTTGGAAATGAGTGACAATGTGAATTTTAAGATATATTTTGATGTACCAAAATGTTATGAAAAATATGAAATAGAAAGGAATGTGTAAGGACATGTGTACCTTTGGAAATTTTGAAGTGATTGAAGTAGTTTTGGTGATTTAAAATGGGGATGGTGTATATAAGCCATTGGGGTACTAGTTGAGATACCCTAGACTTTAATCCTAAGTGAAGAATTTGTTAAAAAATAAAATGTAATATTGAACTTGTCAAAGGCATGATACTTACATATATATATATTACATTTTTGTCATTATAGTGATACATTGATTGATCAAATGAGGGGAACTCTTTCTGCTTGCCGTGGAGCATTTTAGGGAGTGACGTACCCTCCTGTATACAGTGAGTGAGATTTATTTCAATGTTTTTGTTTAATATGTAAACCCTATTTTACAACATTTTGACAAATGAGTATGATTTATCGTGTGCTTGAAATGTTTTGACTGGTTTTGGAACCGACTTTTTGTGAACCGATGGAGTGTCCAAAAATTGGGTTGAATTATGAAATTATGCATCCATGTGGTTGAAATGTACAATGTGCCATTTTACGTTATATGTTGCATTTGGTTTGTGAACCTGATTTACGGCACATTCTTGATACGATATTGATTTTGGCCTTGAGGGCTTTGTTATGTATTGTTCCGTAGCTACGAAGGACACCGTGAGAGGCGCTTGGTTGGCGTCCGGATATGCCTAGAACTGGGGTATCCCACGAGTTATCTTGATTATATTAACAACATGGTCCTAGCTAGGTTGAACCCGAAAGGGGGAGGATTTGGATACTCTCTCCAAGTCTAGCACCTGGACGAGGTCCGTCGCCACGCCGGGGTAGAGAGCACTTTAAATAAATTTGCATATAACACCCCCGGTGCGCCTATCATAGGTTGAGGTAGACTACTGCTAGGACACTTTCGGCTGGCAGCTCTATGATTTTAATGACAGTGCTTTGGATGCATATTTGACTTGATAATGCGTGCAAATGATATATTGTTGAAATGAAAAGCATGATGATTTGAAATATGATTTGTATACTTACGCTTTGACACTCCAGTTTCACACCCCATATTAGCCGCTTACATTGACCCACTCACTCATTGAGTATTGTTCCATGAGTACTCACCCCTCCTCTCTCCCTCCTCAGACAGGATTATTGTTGTGCCGGAGCAACGCTTCAGATTTTGGAGATTTTGGTGGATTTGGGTGATTCACGACGGTGAGATCAAAGTTTAATTTAAAAGATGAATTACGAATTTTATTTTTACCCTACGAGATCTTGTTGAGGTCCGTAGTTGGACATGTACTTAATTTGGGATGACTGCATAATTTATGTATATTTATTTGTGAAACTCTCACATTTCATTTGAATTGAGGCAATTGTACGTATTTGAATAATACTTAGAAAAATTTTTGTAAATTGTATAAAAACTTAGACCCGCTCGGTATGGTGGCTGATCATGCTCTAATTGGGTATGACAGTAGAGGTCTGTGGCTAGGATTGCTGATAGTTTATTTAGCCTAGCGTTGTCCTAGATGTCTGCTGTGGCTGGTGGGTTGTTGTGAGGCCGAGATGACCCTTTTATTTTAATTACAGGATGATTTTGAAATTTTCAAGATTAAACAAGTTTATTTATACATAGGAGATCTCCAATTTATGGGGAGGTACTGTCCGATTTTCTATAAAAATACAGCCGGCATCCTGGGCAACGGGCGGCTGTTCACGATCCCGGTTCGGGGTGTGACAGTTCGGTTGGTATCAGAGCTCTAGGTTGAGAGCTATGTCGGAAGAGAGTCTTGAAAACATTCCCAAGTGTGTTGTGCTTAAAGTCCTCAATACATGAGAGTTTCATTACAGTCATGAGATCCTAGTACATTATCTTAGGCATATGAGTTATTCTTTTTAGGGGGTAAGATACTGTGCGTATCTAACCTAGCATATTGGTTCTATCAGCTCTTAAACTTATAATTTTATTCATTTTAGGGGGTTAGTTACTTTGTAACTAGCCCCAATCTTTGAATCATATCTAATTTAAGTTCTTTCTTTGTAAGATTATGATTACTAGACGAGGTACTAGATTTGTACCTGAGACATCTAGAATACTCGAGGATGTTTCCTCGTCAGGTGTACCCTTCTAGCACTCTCTCAGCCAGCTATTATAGCTACGGTTCCATCACCATCATTTGATGCATTTATGCAGATGTATGAGTGGTACACCTCCCATTGGATTCGAATGCCTTGATTCATAACTGAAATTCTTTTTAGGGGTTTAGTTACTCCGTAACTAACCCTAACCCTTGATTCCACTTAATGAAAAGGTGCTCTGTTTGCAGAACTATGTTGCCTCGACGTAGTAGGCGCGGTGCACCACTAGAGAGTCCCTCAGTGTCTGATACACTTGTGGCACCTGAGACTTCACGACTACCGGAGGATGCTTCCTCTTCTCACGCACCTTCACCAGTGCCACCCCTAGCACCTCTACTGACTGCTACAGCCGAGATTCCTCCACCACCACTCGATACCTTAAGGTAGTGGCAACAATGATACAGTAGATATGGAGTGCAAATGACACCACCTCGACCACAGAGTTTCGGGGCACCAGCCCCTAGTGTCACTACATAGTCTACGGCACGGAGACGACATTTCTGCCGCAGATGCGACAAATATCATGCACCTGGGTGTAGAGCACCGATTATTTGCTTCCAGTGTGGGAAGAAAGGTCACATTATGAGTGTCTGCCCAGATTTAGGTCTAGGAGGACCGACTTTGCAGAGTCGTATTAGTACTTCTGGCATAGGCCAGCATGGGGCATCTGTGCACTCAGCTCTTACAGCTCCTCGGACTGTAGTCGGGAGTAGTACAGTGTCAGGACCGTCGCGACAGCAGCCTAGGGCCTAGGCTCGTGTGTTTGCGATGACCTAGGAGAACGCACAGGCAAACCCCGATGTTATTATGGGAAATCCTCCACAGACCCCTCCGTGTAGTGTTTTTGATTCTACTTTCTTTATGGGATCTAGTATATCATGATGTTGATATACAGTTTTGGACTGGTTAAAGCTTTAGAAGCTTAACTAGTTTGATATATATATATATATATGCTTTTGTCTACTTTTATTCGCATTTTGAATATCTTTAATCTTTTCCATTCCTCACATTTAGGGATCATGAGGATATTTGAAGTCGACGCCCGTGTCCTTATTGACACCGGGTCAAATTTCTCTTTTGTGAGAGCGTCCTTTGCCCACCAGATGGGTAAATCCTTATTGCCACTTGATGAGGAGATATTGGTTATCACTCCTATCGGTGAGTAGCTTCTCAGAGACTCAGTCTGTAGTGGATGTGAGGTCATGATAGGGGATGCGGTACTCGAGGCAAACTTAATTCCCCTTGAGATGACGGATATTAATGCCATCCTCGGGATGGATTGGTTGAGCAGAAATAGAGTTTCAGTAGATTGTTTCACCAAAGAGGTTGAGTTCCAGAGATCAGAGGGATCCCCTTTGAGATTCTCTGGCGAAAGGAGAGTACTAACTTGTTGTGTCATATCAGTGATGGAAGCCAGGAGGTTGATACGCCGAGACTGCATGGCGTACCTGGCTCATGTTATTGACACCACCGTTGAGGGCCGAGACTTGAGGATGTCCCTGTGGTGCAGGAGTTTCCAGACGTGTTCCCCGAGGAACTTCCCGAATTACCACCAGTTTGGGAGTTCGATTTCGAGATTGATCTAGTGTCGGGAACCAATCCAATTTCTATTCCGCCATATAGAATGACGTCTGCAGAACTGAGAAAGCTTAAAAATTCAGTTGCAGGAACTTCTTTAAAGGGTTTATTCGCCCGAGAACTTCACCCTGGGGTGTTCTGGTGCTATTTGTAAAGAAAAATGATGGTACATTTAGACTGTGTGGATTATAGGCAGTTGAACAAAGCCACCATCAAAAATAGATATCCCCTGCCATGTATCGATGATTTGTTTGATCAGCTACAGGGAGCCAGGGTTTTCTCTATGATTGATCTCCATTCGGGTTATCATTAGTTGAGGATTCGGGCCGATGACGTGCCCAAGACAGCCTTTTGTACCCGATACTGTCACACCCTGAACCGGGATCGTGAGCAGTCGCCCGTTGCCCTGGATGCCGGCTGTATTTCTACAGAAAATCAGGCAGAACCTCCCCATAATTTAGAGGTCTCCCATGTACAATTAAACCTGTTTAAACCTATATACTTCAAAATCATCCTGAAAATAAAACAAATGGCCATCCCGGCCTCTCCAAAACCAACAACTCCCATAGCCGACATCCAGAACAACGCAAGGCTATAAAAATCTATCAACAAACCTAGCCACAGACCTTTACTGTCATGCCTAACTAGAGCATGAGCAACCGCCACACCGAGCGGACCTAAATTTTATGCAAATTTACAACAATTTTCCTAAGTAACATTCAAATACATACAATCGCCTCAATGCAAATGAAATACGAGAGTTTCGCAAATAAATATACATAAATTTTACAGTCATCCCAAATTAAGTACACGGCCAACTACGGACCTCAACAAAACCTCGTAGGGTCGAAATAAAGTGAGAAATCTGTAATTCAAATTAAACTTAAGTCTCACCGTCAAGAACAACCAGATCCATCAAAATCTCTAAACTCTGAAGTATCGCTCCAGCACAACAATCCTGTCTGAGGGAGGAAAGAAGAGGGGTGAGTATCTATGGGAGGATACTCAGTGAGTGAGGGGATTAATCTCAAGTACTAATAGTGTAGGTGAACATTGGAGTGTCAAATAATATCATTCATAACCAATAATTCAAATTTTTGCAACAAATCATGATACGTTCGCTAAAATGAACTCATTTAATCATTCACATGATATCATACATATATACATCCATTTAAAATCAAGTAGATCATAGAGCAAGCCAAAAGGATCCTAGCAAAGGTCAACCATGACCTGGGACAGGCGCATCGGGGGTTTTATTATGCAAAGTGTTTCAAAAGTAGCTCTCTACCCCGACGTTGGCCGTGGGCTTAGCTCTTTGCTTACCCAGACTCGTCAAATAGGACCCCACCCGGTGCTAGACGGTGGCGTCACACACGTCCTCCCCCGATGTGGGTTCAACCGGCCACGCCTATGAATAAATATAAACTGGACGTTTGCGGATACCTCCTGCAGAAGCGTATCCGGGCAACCCGTGCCTCTACAAAGTCCCTTCGTAGCTACGGAATCATCAATGTCATCATCATAGTATCACAAGGGCACAACGTCCCGCAAGTAAGAATCATATCATTACAAATGGGCATCCCAGTGCCCTCACAGATCTTAAAACATTTCAAATCCGTGTGCCAATACAATTTCATCGAAATCATTTCAAATCAACAACTGATACAATGGTAGAATAAAAAACATTCAAGTTCTCAAATCATGACACAATTTCATTTCTTTTCAAACATGGATGTATAATCGTAGAAAACATAAGTATGACACTCCAATAATCATAAAATAGATTTAAATTTCAATTCCATACGTCGAGACAATGCATATCAAAAGCATGTTTTATTAAAAACACGATAAAATCAGGTTTCACTATTTCATGCAAGAGATTAGGGTCCCACTCACAGTATATGGGAGGGTAATCACTCCTTATTTCAAAAAATAAATCCGAATTTGATTTCTCGGGTCTCCAACAAAATCAACCTAATCAAATTATCACAATAATCATCAAATTTCCAATTATTCTTAGGGTTTATCATTTTCCCTAAGTTTGTACGAACCTTAATTCTCCAATTTACAAATAAACTCCAATGTCATCAATTTTTCATTCCATTTATAAGTAAATAACCAAATCAAAATCGTTCAAAATCGAAAACAAGTCTAAAATAAATAAATTCCTACAAAATAGAAAAATCTTTGAAAAATTATATACTTTTCACTTTCCATCCAAATGTTTCAAACCATATTTCATTTTCAAGGTATTGGAGTCTATTTTCTTAATACAAAAGTTGTATTTTGACTTCCTATACGTAGGACAACTTATAATGAAAAGACTGCATCAATCCTTAAACTCAAATCCCAAATTTCGACTGTTTTCATGCATTCGTCAAATTAAACTCTAAGAGAAATCATTTAAATCAATTTAACTCAATTCTATCATCCGAAACAGCTCAATTTCGTATAACATTCTATACTTAACCTAAATTATAACATATAATGTCAAACAACGCATTTCAAATCTACTCTAACATTTATCCTAACATATACAATACACTCTTGCTCTAATTTACCCTAAATTCGTCCAAATAAATCGAGTGAGTTAGAAATCCTCACGTAGGGTCTTCGCAGTTCACAATCCTGTGATCCAAACTTTGTTCTACTCAGCCCAGGACTTGCAATGCTTCAAATTCGAAGCAAGGTTCAGAAATTTAAATTAATCATCAAGAGAATATCGAAACCCTAGAATTAACTCATCTTACCTAACGCAGAGAATGGAGTTTGTAGGCAGCCTAGGGTTCTTCGAAGGTCTGCACTACAGGCTTGGGCCCTGCGATGATCGGAACAAGCTCCCAACAGTGAGCGGTGCACGGTTGGGAGAACAGGGGGAAGATCATGGGCCATCGCGCGCTCGCGAGGGCAGTCTCGTGCGGGGTCACGCGCGCGTAGGGACTGTCTCGCGAGTGCTGGGGTAGGCTGTCGAGCGAGCAGTCGAGTGCTGTTGCGCATAATCGCGCGCGCGCAAAGAGCTGTCGCACGCTGCAGCCGTGTGCGTGTCGCTCGCAGTCGCGCGCGCGTAATAGAGGGAGGAGCAGAGCGAGAGACTGAGGGAGACTGAGAGACAGTGAGTGAGAGAGGGAGATAGTGTCGATGTGTGGTGGCTATGGGTGGCAGTTGGTGATGGCGGTGGCGCTTAGCGGCGGAGGACCGCGGAGGAAGGAGGCGGAGAAGGTGAGAGATCGGGAGAAAGAGAGAGAGCAACAGTGAGAGATCAACCGAGAGAGAGTGAGAGAGCAGGGAGGGAATAGAGAGAGAGACGGTGGTGTGTGGCGGCGATCAGCGGCGGCGGCGGAGGAGGAAGCGCCGCGGGAGGAAGGTGAAGAGGCGGGTGAGGGAGAGAGTATAGAGAGAGAAAGGAGAGGAATTAGGGCTATAAGCCCTAATTCGAATTTTTTTTATTATTATTATTATTACCATTATTATTATTATTTATTAATATATTTATATTTTTATAAAAATATATTTATAAATAAATAAATGAGTAAATAAGTAATTTAATTAATAAAGGAAATATATATATATATTTTTATACTCACTTTATTTTTCAAGGTTTCAAATTTTTAACAAAATAAGATAAACTGCAAATCGAAAACACGGATACTTTAAATATACCAAAAATTCAAATTTACATACCTCAAAATCGAAAATCAATATAATTAAAGATTTCTCTCTCTATATATAAACTGAGAAATATTTTATTTAATTTCATAAACAGGAATACTAGTACGGACACCGCAGTGTCAGTGTTACAGATACGGTCACTATGAGTTCTTAGTCATGCCATTTGGGCTGACTAATGCCCCAGCTGCTTTTATGGATCTGATGAACCGAGTTTTTCATGACTACTTGGATCGATTCGTCATCGTATTCATCGATGACAACTTGGTGTATTCACGGAGTAATGAAGATCATGTTCAGCACCTTCGGGTGGTATTACAGATACTCCGTGAGAAGCAGCTATATGCCAAATTCTCAAAATGTGAGTTTTGGCTAAAACAAATTGGATTTTTGGGACACATTGTCTCTGCGGAGGGTATTTATGTTGATCCGCGGAAGGTTGAGGCTATAGTGAAGTGGGAGCAGCCACAGACGGTTACCAAGATTCGTAGTTTTCTCGGTTTGGCCGGGTATTATCGCAAATTTGTAGAGGGATTCTCCCGGATAGCTACTTCGTTATCTAGATTGACCAAGAAACGAGTCAAATTTGTTTGGGATGACCATTATGAGGCGAGCTTTCAGGAGCTCAAACGACGGTTGACATCCGCTCCTATTTTAGCCCTTCCCACTAGTAGTCGGGAATATACAGTGTACAGTGATGCTAGTCAACAGGGATTGAGTTGTGTTCTGATGCAGGATGGTCGGGTTATTGCATTTGCCTCGCGACAGCTGAAGAAACACGAGGTTAACTACCCGACACATGATTTAGAGTTGGCAGCCATAGTCTTCACGTTGAAGATATGGCGGCATTATCTTTATAAGGTGACTTACAAAGTATTCACAGATCACAGAAGTTTAAAGTATCTCTTCACCCAAAAAGAGTTGAATTTGAGACAAAGGAGATGGTTAGAACTCCTCAAAGATTATGATCTCATTATTGACTATCATCCGGGCAAGGCAAATGTTGTAGTAGATGCCTTGAGTCGGAAGTCAGCATCATCCTCACAGTCGACAGAGAAAGCATATCTCTCTTGTCTGGTAGGACTCTGAGCCTTAGGAGTCAGTTTGACAAGTGATGATCAGGGAGGCTTACTAGCTAGATTTGAGGTCAGGTAGACTTTGTTCGACCGTATTAGAGAGTTCCAGGGTACAGATGAGGATTTTCAGGGTATTGCAGATAGAGTCCGTAGAGCTGAGGGTGGAGATTTTCGGATCCGAGATGATGGTTTATTGGTATTCAGGGATCGAGATTTGTATTCCCACTGATACAGATCTCCGCAAGGCCATACTTGAGGAGGCACACTCCTCCGCTTATGTACTGCATCCGGGTGGTACCAAGATGTATCGGACCATTCGGGATAGTTACTGGTGGCTTAGCATGAAACGGGAGATTGTAGATTTTGTGGCTAGGTGTCTAGTTTGTTAGCAGGTGAAGGCTGAGCTTCAGCGGGTACATTGCAGCCCTTACCCATTCCTGAGTGGAAGTGGGATCACATTACTATGGACATTGTGATAGGGTTATCGTGGACTTCATCACGGCATGATGCCATATGGGTGATTGTAGATCGACTCACCAAGTCCGCATATTTCCTTCTTATTCGCAGCGATTATCCTTTGGTGACCTTGGCACGTCTTTACATTGATACGATAGTCCGGCTACATGGTGTTCCTGTGTCGATAGTATCAGATAGGGACCCGAGATTCACTTCCAGATTTTGGCCCAAGTTGTAGGAGGCAATGGGCACGAGGCTGAGTTTTAGCATGGCCTATCATCCGTAGATTGATTGTCAGTCAGAGAGGACCATTCAGACACTTGAGGACATGCTGAGAGCATGCGTAATGGATTTCAAGGGTAGTTGGGATCGGCACCTTCCTCTAGTCGAATTTGCATATAATAACAGTTATCAAGCCAGTATTGGGATGCCACCATATGAGGCTCTGTATGATAGGAAGTGCCGCACCCCGATATGCTAGGATGAGGTCGGAGAGCGACGTCTCAGCAACGTTGAGTTGATTGAGGAAATGAAGAATAAGGTCAAGGTCATCCGTGAACGGATGAAAGCCACACAGGACAGACAGAAGGCATATGCTGATCGCAGGCGGCGACGTCTTGAGTTTGCTACGGGAGATATGGTTTTCTTGAGAGTATCTCCTTTAAAGGGAGTTATACGGTTTAGGCAGCGGGGTAAGCTGAGCCCCAGATATATTGGACCCTTCCGTATCCTTGAGAGGGTCGGGAGCGTAGCATACAGATTAGAGCTGCTAGATGAACTCTCTCGTATTCACGATGTCTTCCATGTCTCAGTACTCAAGAAGTACTTAGCTGATCCTTCTCATGTACTTGAGTCTCCACCTGTTGAGTTACGAGAGGACCTTAGTCTTACGGTTCAGCCCGTAGCTATTCTAGATCGACAGGTCAGAAAGCTACGAAGCAAGAAAGTTTCTTTAGTCAGGGTTTTGAGGAGGAGTGACCAAGTCGAAGAGGAGACTAGGGAACCTGAGGAGGCAATAAGGAGACAGTACCCCCATTTGTTCACCGTTTAGTTTTCTTTTAGTTTCGAGACGAAACTTGTTTTTAGGGGATTAGAAAATGTAACGCCGACTCTGCGGTGCCGTACTTTTGTACTCCAATTCCTGAATTTAATAAAATAATCCTCAATTTATATATATAGAGAAAAATATTTAATTTTATTGAATTTCGATTTTGGGGTTTTAATTCAAACCTTTGGTATATTCAATTATTAAAATAGAATAATAAAGTATATATAAATATATTTTTCTTTTTATTTACTAAATTATTTATTTCCTCATTTATTTATTTCCAAATTTATCCATATAAATATATAATAATAATAATAATAATAATGATGATAATAATAATAATAATATTAAAAAAAAAAACAAGAATCGAATTAGGGCTAAAAGCCCTAATTCTCTTTCCTTTCTCACTCTACCCTCACCCGCTCTTCATCTTCTTCACCGAAACCCACCGCCGCCGCCTCCATCCATTCCTCCGCCGCCTGTCTCCGCCTTGTTCCGTCATCACCGCCACCACCACCCCCTTCTCTTTCAATCCCTCTGTTCTCTCTCTCTCTCTCTCTCTATCCCTCGCGATTCTGCTCCTTCTCTCTCGATCTCTCTCGCGATTCTTCTCCTCCACCACACACACCAACTTGCTCGCCGTACCCCGCCTCTCTTCACCACCGCACACGGCCGCTCGCCGTCTGTCTCTTACTTTCCCTCTCCATTTCGCTATCTCTCTCACTCTCGGTTTTCTCTCTTCGTCAATATCTCTCTGTCTCTCACCGTTCTCTCTCTCAGTCTATCTCTCTCTCCCCGCATGCGTGACAGTCTCTCCCTTGCGCACGCAACTGCGGCCTTTTCCTTCCTTCCCGCGCGTGCAATTGCAGTGCGCCCCGCCCCCCCCCCCCCCCTAGCGCTCCCGCGCGCATGGCTGCAGTGCTTCTTCCAAACTCGTGCGCTCGTGCGCCTTGTTTCCCCTCAGCTGAGAGTACTCCTGCAATCTTTGCAGGAGCCCCAAACTGACAGCAACAGGATCTCAAAAACCCTAGGCTACCTACAAACTCCATTCTCTGCAGGTAAGAGCTGAGTTCAGAATTTTAGTTCTGGGGTTTCGATCTCGTTTGATGTTAGGCTAAATTACTAAACTTTACATCGGTTTAACAGTGTTGCAAGGTTTGGACAAAATCGAACAGCGCACAGAAGCTGGGTCTGCAATCCGAAAACCCTTGGTGAGGTAAAATGCTTATTTCTTCGATAAATTGAGTGAATCTAGGATGGAGAGATCTTTATATGTTTATGATGTTTTTAGATTTGATTTGAATGCATTTCTGAAGATCTATAATTAAATGTTGGGATTAAGTTAGGCATTTACATAAATTAGGCCATTTGATACGGAAGAAGCATGCTAAGGAATAATAGAATCAAATTGAGTTGATTTGAATGGTTTCTCTAAAGTTTAATTCGAAATATGTATGAAAGTATTTGGATCTAGGGTTGGAGCTTAAGGATTGATGCATTCTTTTACATTATAGGTTGTTTTGCATATAGGTAATTCAAATACAATCCCTGTATTATGAAAATAGACTCCCTTACATTGAAAATGATATATACTTTGAAACATTTGGGTGAAAATCGGAAAGTTTATGATTTTTCAAAGAATTTCTATTTTAGGAGAAGATTTATTATTTCATGGTTATTTCCGATATTGAATGATCTTTAGGATTGCATTAGACTTGACTTTCAATGTGTTACTTATTTATAAATGAAATGCAATTGATGACATTAGAGTGTATTCATGAATTGAAGAATTGATATTTGTACAAAAATTAGAGAAAATGGAAATTGATGACATAATTATGATTTTGTATTAGGAAAGGTCAATTGAGGATCGAGTAAGATTTCATTTGATTGAATTGTGAGTATATGCAAGTGTATATGGGCTGAAAAGTGTGGTGTTGTTGGTTGAGCATAATGAAATGTTATTGTGTACTAAAATCACCTTAAAGGTCAGGGAGAATGGTAGAAAGTGTGCATAATTTTTGTGATGCAATGGTGAATGTACATGGATATATATTTGAGGTCAAGGTGTAACACCACCCTCTATATTCTATAGTGAACCATCAATATATATATATATATATGATGTTTCTACTACAATGTTTATGAATTTCAGTAAGAAAATTTTTCCGGTAAATCAACCTTAGATATTTGATGGTAAAATACAAATCGGATCAATTTTGACTCAAAGAGATTCAAAACCTTAATTTCATATTAAATAAATTTAATTAGGTCTAATATAAGATTTTGGGCCTAGTGTGTAATTATGAAAATTTTAGGGGTCAAATTAGAATTTTTATAAGTCAAAGGACTTGTTAGCAATTAACAAAACTTAAATGAAATGTGACAAGTGTATTCTTGTATTGAACAAGTGTTATAGTGAGGAGGACAAGTGTAGGCCAAATGGAGATGAGAAAGGCAAGGTGGGCCAATGAGAATACATGCACATGAAAACCAATGAGAACACATGCAATAGTAAAAATGATCCTATGGTTTAGATTAATTGGAGATTTGATCCTAGGGTGGTGAGTTATTAACACAATAATAAAAGAAGAAGGCCTTAGAATGCTTGTTCATTCTTCCCAATTCGTGAGAACAAAGAGAGAAGCAAGAGAGGAAGACCAAGAAAGTGAGGTAAGAAATTTTATCCTGTCTCACTTTAAATTTTATTTCTGTCTGTGATTTCATCTTTGTTTTAAGACATCTTAGAGCCAGAATTTGAAAATGTGCTAGTTATATTAATTGTAGATCAAAGTCTTATCTTTCCAACGAGATAAGAATCACCAAAATCAGATGCCTGTGCCAAAAGTTATGGCACTTTTCCTGAAACTCGACATAGAAGTGTCCTGTTTCAAACCTTGACAGTAGTGAGTAAAAACGACCCCTCTTCAGTCTTAGTTTGAAGAAACACAAAACATGAAAGTTATATATATACTTCTTACCTATAATATATTAAAATTTCAGCCATTTCGCACAAGGAAATTGAAAGTTATACAATTTTCCTTAAAACTGTGTTGACAGAAACTTTATGTTTCACTAAAACGTATCAGTCCAGTTCATGAATTTTGTTGAACCCCTTCCAGGCATATCTGGATAAAAATCTAAACACGAAAGTTGTAGATCTACATCTTAGCTATAACATGTTTAAATTTCATTAGACTTTGGTGAGTAGAATTAAAGTTATGGCTTCTGCACAAAAACTGGACAGAATCCAAAACTTAAATATGATAGTGACAAAATGAGGCTTACCGAGAATTCTGTGATTTGAATCTGAGGAAGTGTGAAAAATGAAAGTTATAGTGCTATCTCTTAGCTTTAAAATGAGATAAGAATCATCTGATTTGGACTAGTATAGCCAAAGTTATAGTCTGTTTTCCATGACTGTGCAGGTTAAAAAAAAATCT
Organism: Dillenia turbinata; assembly: GCA_037126225.1. NCBI lineage: Eukaryota > Viridiplantae > Streptophyta > Magnoliopsida > Dilleniales > Dilleniaceae > Dillenia > Dillenia turbinata. The sequence goes on from JBAMMX010000013.1 coordinate 733,571, forward strand.
GCAGATTGTTTGTCTCCCTAAGAGTTATTTGAGTTGAACGGAGGGAGCACTTGATTTACGCTTTGTGGAGATATTGGGAGTGCATTTCCTCCCCTGACTGTGAGTGGGACTTGACTCTCTTTTAATTGATCTGTGTTTTAAAAAATTTTCAAAGGCATGATTTAAAATGGTATGATTGACCTATTTCCCTGAATTTATGAAAATGTTTTGTGATATATGGAGTGTCCCAACTTGTTTATATCTATATGCATCCATGATTTTTGACAATTGATTATTGTGCCACACTTTGATATATCCACATGATTTTATGCTTCCATTGTATATTGGCACATGATTTTGACATGTTATGGCTTGAGATATGTGATTTGGGCTAGATGCCCCTGTGGATACTGTGATGATGATGATATGCTTCCTATGGCATTCCGTAGCTACGAAGGACATTTGGTAGAGGCACCTATTGTGCCCGGTACCCCCCCCGGGGGTATCCGCCAGATTGTCATACATATTATACGGACAGTCGTCGGTTGAACCACTTCAGGGAGGACCTTGGTAGGTCTAGCACCGGCGGGTTTCCATACACACTTGATCCTTGATACGTGTGCGATATATATATACAGGCTAGTTGGAGTAGTCCGTGGCCAACGTTGGGGTGGAGAGCCTATTTTATTCTTGCCCATGAAAACCCCCCGTTGCCCGTCCTGGCCATGGTTGGCCTTTGCGGATATTTTCGGCTGCTCTACATGATATGACGGACATGCATAATGGATGCATATTTGATTTGATACGTTGTGAATGATTTATTGAGATGTCATAATATTATTGCATACCATGGATTTATTGGGACATAATTTTGACACTCCTAATTCACCCAAAAATTAATTGTAGCATGTCATCCCCCGACTTGAGTACCAACCCCCCTCTCTACGGTACTCACCCTCACATTTCCTCCTACAGTGTAGCTCGGTGAGAGATTTGTGCGATTGTTGTATTGGTATTCTTTGGGGGGCGGGGTTGCTACCCGCTCTTCCGCTATATATATATTGAGGTTATTGTATCATTTGAGGAAGTTAGAATGACCATTATATTTGTTTAATTAGGATGACTGTATTTAAAATTCTTCTGTTCTGCATAAGGTTAACTCTCACTTGTTTTAATTTGCATTGAGGCATACATGTATTATTTTTATTTCTTGGGGATCTGTGATTTGGAAACCTGGATTTTGTGAATATCGGCACCTTCGGTGCTTCGATGTGCGGGCGTGGTGCCTGCATCGGGTGGCTGGTCAGCCGGCCCGGGTGTGGGTCGGGGCGTGAACAAGGTGTGAGGAATATATGTATGTGTATGTATGATCGAGGGTATGCGTATATGCATTGATCGAGAGTATTAATGAGATTTGGAAATGAGTGACAATGTGAATTTTAAGATATATTTTGATGTACCAAAGTGTTATGAAAAATATGAAATGGAAAGGAATGTATAAGGACATGTGTACCTTTGGAAATTTTGAAGTGATTGAAGTAGTTTTGGTGATTTAAAATGGGGATGGTGTATATAAGCCATTGGGAGCCTAGTTCAGATACCCTGACTTTAATCCTAAGTGAAGAATTTGTTAAAAAAATAATAATGTAATATTGAACTTGTCAAAGGCATGATACTTACATATATATATATTACATTTTTGTCATTGTAGTGATACATTGATTGATCAAACGAGAAGAACTCTTTCTGCTTGTCGTGGAGCATTTTAGGGAGTGACGTACCCTCCCGTATACAGTGAGTGAGATTTATTTCAATGTTTTTGTTTAATATGTAAACCCTGTTTTACAACATTTTGATAAATGAGCATGATTTATCGTGTGCTTGAAATGTTTTGACTGGTTTTGGAACTGACTTTTTGTGAACCGATGGAGTGTCCAAAAATTGGGTTGAATTATGAAATTATGCATCCATGTGGTTGAAATGTACAATGTGCCATTTTACGCTATATGTTGCATTTGGTTTGTGAACCTGATTTACGGCACATTCTTGATACGATATTGATTTTGGCCTTGAGGGCTTTGATATATATTGTTCCGTGGCTACGAAGGACGCCGTGAGAGGCGCTTGGGTGGCGTCCGAATATGCCTAGGCATGGGGTATCCCACGAGTTGTCTTGATTATATTAACGACACGGTACTAGCCAGGTTGAACCTGAAAGGGGGAGGATTTGGATACTCTCTCCAAGTCTAGCACCTAGACGAGGTCCGTCGCCAACGCCGGGGTAGAGAGCACTTTAAATAAATTTGCATATAATACTTCCGGTGCGCCTGTCATAGGTTGAGGTTGACCTCTACCAGGACACTTTCGGCTGGTAGCTCTATGATTTTAATGACAGTGCTGTGGATGCATATTTGACTTGATAATGCGTGCAAATGATATATTGTTGAAATGAAAAGCATGATGATTTGAAATATGATTTGTATACTTACGCTTTGACACTCCAGTTTCACACCCAATATTAGACGATTACATTGACCTACTCACTCATTGAGTATTCGTCCCTGGGTACTCACCCCTCCTCTCTCCCTCCTCAGACAGGATTATTGTTATGCCGGAGCAACGCTTTAGATTTTGGAGATTTTTGTGGATTTGGGTGATTCACGACGACGAGATCAAAGTTTAATTTAAAAGATGAATTACGTATTTTATTTTCGATCCTGCGAGGTCTTGTTGAGGTCCGTAGTTGGACGTGTACTTAATTTGGGATGACTGTATAATTTATGTATATTTATTTACGAAACTCTCACATTTCATTTGTATTGAGACAATTGTACGTATTTGAATAATACTTGGGAAAATTATTGTAAATTGTATAAAAACTTAAGCCCGCTCGGTATGGCGGCTGCTCATGCTCTAGTTGGGCATGACAGTAGAGGTCTGTGGCTAGGATTGCTGATAGTTTATTTAGCCTGACGTTGTTCTGGATGTCTGTTGTGGTTGGTGGGTTGTTGTGAGGCCAGGATGACCCTTTTATTTTAATTACAGGATGATTTTGAATTTTACAGGATTAAACAGGTTTATTTGTACATGGAAGACCTCCGATTTATGGGGAGGTTCTGCCCAATTTTTTGTAAAAATACAGCCGACATCCAGGGCAACGGGCGGCTATTTACGATCCCGGTTCGGGGCGTGGCAAAGGATCTTTTTGATTACTGAAAGTTTATTTAGGAATTATCTTTGATTGAGTTGGTTTGAATCCATTGAGTAAGAACTTGTTTTATATTCTATAGAATTGATTGGAATGGCCGGGCTGGCAATGTGTATGTATTTGGATTTGAATAGCCAGATGGCCTTATATGTGCTTGTTTTGAACAGTGATGGACTAAGCTAGTTCTTTGCTTGTGTAATGAATGCATGTTGATTCATTTGAATTTGATGAATTATTTTGAAAAATGGATGGATATCGATGAATGTCTTGTGATATTTTGGTGTATGGATTAGATTTACCTATATTATGGGATAACGCGGCGGTTGTTGCTTGTTCGATCCGAGAGTCAGGGTATAATAGGGCTTCTCTTATGCTGTGTATAACAGTGGAGCGTATAAATTGGCTTATTACATTTTTAAGTGAAAAGATGAAAAATAGTGCTAGAAAGGAGAAAGATAAGGAGAGGCACTTATCTTGAACTTTGCTATTTATCTGGAAAGAAAAATGAAACAGACAAGTCTATGGTGGGTGATAGCTAATAGCAACAAAGAAGATTGTAACTAATGATGATTAACTTTGTGCCATCAAGGCCCCTAAAATTAGATGGGCTTTAATTATGATTTTTTCTTTTAATGATGCCATGGAATACATTCCCATCGATCGATATCCGAACCTACACTCCGATTATTCTGGTTCGAGTCACGGTCAAACTCCTTTTTGGGGGGAGCTATTATTCCCAAGATTCGAACCTGAATCTTGATTAAGAGATTTAACATGCTTTTCACTAAGTTAATTGTTATTTGGTTGGGCTTTAATTGTGTACCACATGAATCGGTTATTCTTTTATCTTGCTAGAGGTAACAATCTTAGTTATCGCTATGCATAAGAAAATATAATAAGCAAAAGAAGAGTTGATAGTGATACGCACCCAGGCGAGTATATACCCGATTGGATGTACAGTTATATTACTAATTTTTTTTAATGGAGTGAATTCGAGTTTTAATAATAGTTTTGGTATATTTAGTAATTGTAACGGATAGTTACTCCCTTTGTGTAGTTTTAGGTTACGAGTCTCAAAATGAATAAAAAAAGAGTTAATTAAAAGTGTTCAAGCAACTTCCTTAAATGTATCATTCTTCTAGGACATGTTTACTGCTGGAACAGATACCGCATGCACCGTTCTTGGATAGGCAATGACAGAGCTCTTAAGACATCCACAAGTAATAAAGTAGTTGCAGAATGAAGTGCAAGGAATTGTCCAAGGAAAGTTCTATATATGGGAGGATGACATAGAAAGAATGAGCTTTTTGGAAACAGTGATCAAGGAGACTCTATGGTCACCTCCTCCTATCCCTTTATTGGTTCCATGAATGTTAAGAGAAAATGTCAACGTAAGAGACTACAATGTTGCAGAAGGAACAATATCTAATGCTTGAACAATTGGAAGAGACCATGCAACATCGGAAACCTAAACGAATATCAACCAGAGAGGTTCCTAAATTCATCTATGGTTTTCAAAGGACATGATTTCATATTAATTCCAATTGGTGCTGGTAGGAGGGGTTGTCCTCGAATTGCATTTGCTATGGCTTTTGACAAGCTCACGCTCGCAGATTTGGTGCCTAGGCATGACTATGCATTTCCTAATGGAGTAAGAAGGAAGGATTTGGACATGGCTGAATTATACAAAAAATTTCCTATTATTGCCATTGTAGCTCCATGCTCTTGAAAATGCCAATGGATATTTCAAGGTACTCTTGTCAAATATACATTCCTTCCTTTTTTTTTCACCATAATTGTTATATCTCCTTGCTCTTTAGGTACCTCCATAGATGTTCATCTATCATAATTTGATGCAGAATAATTGGGTGGCATTTAATGCATTCCCAACTGTAGTTAGACAGTTATTTAAGCATTTGAATGGATCCAAATAAGACTCTTTGGAAGGGCTTATGGATGTAGTTCCCAATGAATCATGTTTTAAATAATTTGGAGTCTTCTAGAGGTAGAAATAATTAGATTCATGTGTTTTCTATCGCTTCTTTGTATTCAGAGTTGATAACATGGGAACATGATCGGTCTCTAGCTCTACTATATAAACACCTTCTTGTAACCATTAGAAAGCAGAGTGAGTTAATAACAATATTGGATTTCATTCCAAGAGAGCTTTCTCTTATACTTCCTAACATTGGGTGGATTCCTTACATAAAGAAGTAGTCTAGCCCTATATCCTTAGGTGGATTCCTTTCGTAGTGAGATAGTTAACCTTTCATATAAATTTTTTGGCGTCATTTTGGTATCAGAGCCCAGGATAGCTGGCCATCATCACTATCAAAATGTTAAAATTGATGCAGCCCGAGAGTGAGACCTTCATGATGTTGAGATCGATGAACTAAGAAGCAAATTCAGCAATTGCAACAACAACTTCAGGCAATGCAACATAATTCAGAAGTTGAAGAGTTTGATGTTGCTGACAATGGATACCTTCCTAAGTAGGATTTGTATGGAGATAAAGATCTAAATCATAATGAGGACAAATTAAGGTTCATTTAACTTGCTATATTTGATGATTCTTTTAAAGATTTCATCGTAAATATAAAGATGTTTCAACATTTTTGGGGGTGAAGGAATTGTTGCCCATCAACCCGTCCTTCAAGTGCCATGGATATGGTTATATAGCCTCTGAATGCCCAAACTAGAAGATTATTTCTCTAGCACAAGAAGAGGGTGTAACTGAACCCCACAATGTGCCCCATTCCAATGAAGGCAAAGATAAACTTGAAGAAGACATCACATTTGGAGATCAAGGAGAGGCCGTTATTGTTTGAAGGATTCTCAATGTTGAGTTTGTGAAAGATGACTCATGGTTTCGCAATAATATTTTTCACATCCGATGCACCTCACAAGGAAAAGTTTGTAACGTCATCATTGATGGTGGAAACTATAAAAATGTTGTGGAAACTGTCATGGTGGATAAATTGCAACTCAAAGCAGAGGACCATCCATATCCCAAAAAACTATCAAGGCTGCAGAAAGGAAATGAGGTAATCGTAAACAAACATTGCTTGGTCAAATTTTCTATAGACAAAAATTATCAAGATGTAGTTATGTATGATATTGTGCCTATGGATGCATGTCATTTTCTCTTGGGGCAACCTTGGCAATATGAGCAAAGAGTAATCCACGATGGATATAAGAATACTTTATTCTTTTTTCAAGGATTGAGTAAAGATAGTATTGGGACCATGCAAAATGGAGGACCCTCCCAAACCTTCTCCAAGCAAAGGAAGCAATCTCCTCCAAAGATCCCTATGTTATGGGACTCTTAAGGACACCAATGAGGTGAATGCTCTTATGATCTTTGAAGAGAATAAAGCAACCCATGAAATTCCTACCATCCTTCAGCCTATTCTTGCAATATTCCATGATGTTATACCAAGCGAAATTCCATTCGGACTTCCTCCTATTCATGAGATCTAACATTGTATCAACTTCTTGCCTGGCACTTTGATTCCTAACAAGGCAACCTACCAAATGAGTCTTAAGTCCGTGTGTCATCCCTAAACTCCTTGTCTTGAAGAGAGATGGAACGTGGTGCATGCATAGAGTTATGAACAAGATCACTATCAAATACCGTTTTCCCATCCCTCAACTTAATAATCTAGTTGATCAACATTGTGGGGCTACTATTTTCTCTAAGATCAACCTAATAAGTGGCTACCATCAAATACACATATGGCAAGTAGATGAATGGAAAACCGCATTCAAGACTAAGGATGGTTTATATAAATGGCCGGTCATATCGTTTGGTCTTTCAAATTCACCCAGCACTTTTATGCGTCTAATAACTCATGTATTCAAGAATTATTTAGGATAATTTGTCATCATTTATTTTGGTGATATTCTAATTTTTAACAGGTCTTTGGAGAAGCTTCTCAATCATTTGCAACAAATTTTCCAAGTGCTCAAAGAACAACATCTTTATGCCAACCGTGTCATTTTTGTACCAGTAGCCTAGTGTTCTTAGGCTATGTTGTTTCTAAGGAAGGTATTTGTATGGATCCAGGCAAGGTTGAAACTCTTGTGGCATAACCTATTCCGTAGACTCTCCAAGACATTCAGAGTTTTCTTGGCTTTGCTTCATTTTATCGGCGTTTTATTGAAGGATTCAACACCATTATTTCTCCTATAACCAAATGCCATAAAGGAGAATCTTTCAAGTGGACCTTGGATGCAACTCATGTGGTAGACTTATACTTCCAAGAAATTACCAAACTTTAAAAACAAGTTCGTGAGAAAATTATCAAGCAAAATGATAAGTATAAGAAACAAGCAGACAAATTTTGAAAGGCAACTATATTCAAGGAAGGAGAACTCATATGGATCCATCTTAGAAAAGAGAGGTTTCCTCCTGGATGTTTTAGGAAACTAAAGCCCAGAGCTAATAGTTCTTTTTAGGTTTTAAAGAGGATTGGTAAAAATGCTTACAAAATTGAGCTCCCCATAATTTATGGAGTATCTTATACATCCAATATCATTGATCTCTCTCTTACATTAATGATGCTAAACCTAACTTAAGGACAAGTTTGCTTTTAATTGTGGAAGACTAATGGAGAATAATTGGGTGGCATATAATGCATTCTCAACTACAGTTGGATAGTCATTTGAGCATTTGAATGGATCCAAAGAAGACTCTGTGGAAGGGCTTATGGATGTAGTTTCCAATGAGTCATATTTTAAATAATTTGGAGTCTTCTAGAAGTAGCAATAATTAGATTCATGTGTTTTCTCTCGCTTCTTTGTATTAGAAGTTAATAACATGGGAAAATGATTGGTCACTATCTCTACTATATAAAGACCTTCTAATAACCATGGGAAAGCAGAATGAGTTAATAATAATTTTTGATTTCTTTTCAAGAGAGCATTCTCTTATTCTTCTTAACATTAGGAGGATTCCTTACACTGAAATCTAGAAAATTTAGATTGAACAGATCAAAAACTAAGTATATGAAATGTAGGTTTAGTGATAATTATCAGGATGATAAAGAAACAATTCCGTTAGAAGGAAAAGACGTACTAAAAAGTAAACGTCTTAGATATCTTAGTTCTATCATTCAGAATGATGGCAATATAGATAGAATGTGAATTATAGGATTCAAGTGGGTTGGATGAAATAGTGAAGGGCATCCGAAATTCTTTGTGATTGAATGATGCTATTACATTTGAATGGAAAGTTCTATAGAGCGACAGTAAGACCTACACTATTGTATGGCACTGAGTGTTGAACCATTAAACAACAATAAGAGTATAAAATGGTTATAGCTGAAATGAAAATTTTTAGATAGATGTGTGGCAAAACAAAAAGAGATAGAATTAGAAATAAAAGCAAATGTAATAGGTTGAGAGTTAGTTCAATTGTGGATAAAATGCAAGAGTACTGTTTGAGGTGGTTTGGATATGTACAATGAAGACCTAAAGATATATCAGTTAGGAGAACCAAGAATATAAATATAGGAGATCTAGTAAAATGTAGAGGTATGTCATTGAAAACTTGAATGCAAGTTATCCATAAAAGCATGATAATTAAGAGTTTAGTTGAGGAGATGGTTTTATATAGAAATGAGTGGTATAGAAAAATCTGCACAAATTAAATCAATATTCTTTTTTTTATCTTCCTGATATTTGTCTCTCAAATGGTCGACCCCAAAATTTGAGACTAAGGCCCAAGTTGTTGTTGTTTTTGTATTAATATAATTTAAGTAACTGAATACTCTCCCAATATTTACCATTATAATAATATAATATTCATTGAATGTTCAATAGCCAAAACCATGCCCATGTTTGCCATATCTTATAGCATATTCATAGTATATTTTGAGTCTGCACCTATATATATACAACCCCTATGTACACTTCAACATACACCTAATTCTTATTCACTCCATTTTCTTCACCTCAAATAATGCCTACTAACCTCACTCTTAACTATGGTGGAGGCATTTCAATGGCTTTCCTTCAAAGCCTAGAGGAACATATACCCTCAATAGCCATTTTACAAACTTTGCTTTTTGCATCAATCATCCTACTAGTGCTTCTGAAGTTTTTCCCCCAGAAAATATCTTCGAAAACAAGACTCAATCTCCCACCAAGCCCTCCAAAGCTACCCTTCATTGCAGCATTCACCTACTTAGTCAAAACACATGCCTCATATCTCTCTTCTACACATGCCTGACATCTCTCTTCAATGCCTTGCAAAGAAAGTATGGCCTCATATTTTACTTATAACTTGGAGAAGTCCCAACAATCGTTGTTCAACTAAGATAGCAAAAGAAGTGATGAAAATTCATGATCTTGCTCTCTCAAGTCGTCCCCAAATATTTTCAGCCAAACACCTGTTTTATGATTGCACTGATATAGGCTTCTCCCATTATATTGATTACTGGAGACATACTTGAAAAATTAGCACACTAGAGCTCTTAAGTGCCAAAAGAGTCCAATCATAGAGCTTCATAAGAGAAGAAGAAGTTGCTCGGTTAGTTCATAGGAAGTCATATCTCAACACCACCAACTTAACCAAAATGCTTGGAATGTATGCAAACATTGTCTAATGCTGGAGCACATTTGGTAGAGGCTGCTCAGTAAGAGGGGACTATGATAGGCAAGGCTTTAGAAAGATTCTTGATGACATTCAGGGTCTGCTTGGAGGATTTAGCATCGAAGAATTCTTTCCATCCATGGAGTTTATCCACAGCTTAACAGGCATGAAATTGAGACTTCAAGTTTTAGAAGTATAAATCAGTTGTTGGAGGAGATAATAAAGGAACATCTCAATCAAGAGAAAGAAAAAGGGGAGCACAAAGATTTTGTTGATGTTTTGCTTGATATACATAAGAATAAGGGTGAAATACCTTTCACCATGGATAATGTGAAGGGCATTATGTTGGTTAGTGTTACCTTCCTTGTTTTTATAGTTTTAATCATGTCCAACTAACTAAAATTACTGGCATTAATTTGTACCATCATTGCTAACAAGCTATGAAGCACAAACATTGAGACACATGGGACAACCCATGATAGTGTGTATTATAAGTTAAAAAATGTGGTATTATCGCAAGTCATGTCTACATATCTAAAGGATGATTTTACATGTACACAAACAGAGACACTCAAACCTAGGAGTATTTGTGTAACATAATTAACGAGTATAGTTTCTACCAATGTAGGATCTGTTTGCTATAGGTATTGATTCAGCTTTCATAACTTTAAATTGAGGAATGATGGAGCTCATCATATGTCCCTAAATCATGGAAGGAGTGTAGGCTGAAATAAGAAGTATCATGGGTGAGAGAAGAGTTGTTCTAGAGAACGACCTATATAGATTTAACAACATAAAAGCTATTATCAAAGAAACCATCAGGTTGCATCCTCCTACACCACTATTAGTCCCAAGGGAATCCATGGAAGATGTAACAATCGATGGATATGACATTCCCACAAAGGCATGTATTTATGTTAATGCTTAGGCAATAGGGAGGGACCCGGAATCATGGGAAAATCCAGAAATATTTAAACCATAAAGATTTTTGGGAGCATTATTGATTACAAGGGTCAAGATTTTGAGTTGATACCTTTTGGTGCTAGTAGAAGATGTTGTCTCACTATTATGTTGTTAGTGAATGAACTTAATAGTCACACAAATAATAAAAAAATCTATTTAGTGTAGGAAGATGAATGGCCACTCAATTAAAAATAATTTATAAATATGAGCATGAATGGGACAATAAAGGTGAAATCAAGGGGTCATTTTGGTTTTAGAATGTGACCATTGAGAAATGGGACAATAACTGCACATTTAGTAATGTAATATGTCTTTTAAACTCCCTTGGTGTCGATTTAAACCCATGGGATCATTTTGCAATGACTAGACAAGCAAATCTGAGTTTTCTTAGTCTCTCCAAACTCCCAATATCCTCCTTGTCATATTTTTCTATCCCTTTCATACATTTGGAAAATCTACTGTTGAACTCGCACAAGCTCAACTTCTCCACAACTTTGATTGGGAACTTCTATCTAGTGTTGATACTAAAGATTTAGATATGGCAGATGCTTCTGGTGTCACAATGAAAAAGAGTCCTAATCTTGTTGTTGTGGCCAAACCAAAGTTTACCTGATACATTATATGCAAAATATACATATGTCCGTATAGTATGACCTGTGTCCTACATTTTTGCTTTGGAGTGAGAAGCAAATGTGATCCAATTGGAATTCCTCCATCATTGGTCTCTATAATAACAGTAGCATTATTGCTCAATAGAAATTAGAAATAAATATCTACAAACTTATGCATTAATGGAGGGCATGCACCAATTAATATGAAGGTAAAGCCACAATACAGTTATTAGAAGAAACAATGCATCGCTAGTTTCAAAAAACCTACATCCATAAAATTGCATTACCAGCAAAAGAAGTGATTGCCTTCATTTTGGAGCTGTCCAGATTGCCAAAAAACTTGTACATGTGCCCATAGCCATGGAGCAGCAACAACAATGACAAATATGAGCCATCTTCAAGATTTTCTTTATATGGCACAATAAAACCACACAGATAAATAGGTATAAATTATTTGGAACAAAACTAGGGTAGGTGGGAGCTAACTACCATTAGAAGTAAAAAGTTTGGAGTTGTAATTGCACAGAGTTTCTGAAAATGGTTGGTCGCCTCCTTCATCTCTTATAGGTAATCTCCAGTGTTTTTAAAATTAGACCAAACTGGCCAATTCGATTGAAAACTATTCTATAGTCTGGTTCAATTTTTACTGTTAAATTAGATAAAGTCAAATCCAATTAATACCATTTAAAACCAATCAAAACTAATAGAGTTGGATTTTCTCCATAGATATCGGCACTGGCTGTCGAATGGGAGACTTAAGTTGGAGGGTGATCCAGAGTTTCAAGAACATGTAAATATTGCCAGAGGGTGCTTCGACGAGGGAAACACTAATACTCAAGTTAGAAAGAACGATTTTAGAGAATGGTAAACAAACCAAGAAAAGTGGTGGCCCTGGCTTTGGTATGCCAATGTGAGTGTAAAGTCCTAGAGAACTTACATATGTGTTGGCCGGTGTTGCCTTTATATATCCGCAACCCTTGGAAAATCCTGTAAAAACTTAGGAGTATTGAAACCCTAGTTTTCTTGTGTAGAGATTGTTGAAATCTTCGAGAATGCCTAGATCATAGTTAAAAGTCTCTTGAAGATACGATAACTTGTTAATTGGGGGAAGTCCTTCTTGTTGTGGGAACTTTAGGCCTTATAAGATTGGTTCTGTAAGATTGTTCCGAGAATAGGAAAGATTTCCATCCACTTAAAGAAGTTCTAGATTTACTTAAAGATTTATTTCCTTTAGGAACAACCTTAAGTTATACTTGTTGCATAATGGAATGAATCATGCTTGTGAAATATGCCCGCTAAGGGGCGAATTAGCTAAAGTGCTTGAGCACCAAGGATTAAGATAATCGAGAGCTGGGGGTATGATTAACTGTTTGTGTGTGGTGTGGGTTAATGGACCTGGGTTAAACTCATCTTCTTGGTAATGGGCCTTTCAGCCCTGTACCATCATTTTGCTCCCACTCCTAAGGCTAGGTTGACAAGGTAGCATTAAGAGTACATTTGTATAAAATGCATGGGGAATAACTTAGGGAGAAGCGAAATGATCATGACAGTTAAGATGTGATACATTAAATATAGGTGCCATCGAGGAGCGAAAAAGATGCGAAGTGACTTGTGCCATTACTATGGAAGTGGGGCAGTAGACACCTTATTAAATAGGATATAGTTAATGCTTTGATTAGGAGACTTGGCTATTTAAGACATCAGCTATAAATAGTGGAGGATGATGGCGGGTTATCTTTGGTGTCTTTGGATAGAAGAGAAATGGTCATTCTTTAGATTATTGAATAAGAGAGAATTCTTGGGCTAAGATTTTATTTCATGGGCAAGGGAGTTAAGGAAAAACTATAAGGGACTATTCGGGCTAAAAGGGGAATGTTTCATGTTGTGGTTAGACTGTGCTCTTTAAATGTTATTAATACGAGATTCCATCAATGATGAGGACTACTAATATGAAATCCTATCACGGTTTTAGATTTTCTAGGTCCGTGATGGTCTTTGCTGGTGGTTCCTTCGGTCCTCCCACCGTTAAAGGACACCCTTCTCCCTCTGGTATTCCAAATTAAAAGGTGGAGGTGTTTCCTTGTGTGGGGTTTGACAGAGATGGCCAGACCTTAGATACAATGGGTGACTAGGTATGGTTTGATTATTGCTAGTATCCTTGTGTCTAAGAGAACGGAGGGGTGAGATTTGCAACCGACATCTCCTAGAAGGCAAAAAGAGAATGAGAGAAATTGACGTAGAGAAGAGAGGTCAAAGATGTGATTCATCATGCTTAATGCCTCCTTTTCTTTTGTCTTTCATTTTTCCTATATGTGTAAATTTTAAGGTTCTGTATTTTTAATATAGGTAAGACTTGGGGTGTTTTTAGGCGTCTGTATAAATTCTAAATTTTCATGTAATGGTTACGTTGATGAATAAATGAGAAGTGTTTCTTTTTGAGTACCTTATGATTTTCTTATCTAGGCTTGTTGATGTACTTGGTGTCTAATTATCTTTCTTTCCTCTTAATAACATTGTCTTCATGTTGCTTTTTGTTGTCCGTTAGTGAGGAATTGAAGAAGAGCTCCAATAACGATGTATTGTGCATATGGAAAATCTGGATTTATAGATAGAGAGTCCTTTATTACTCTGTCGAGTTTGAGCCAAGGATGTTTAGTAACTTAGTGTTGTGAGTGCTAATGGCACTTTGTTACAAGATGCACGTCGCATTTGGATTTGCACTAAGGATACTAAGAGGCATTGTGCCTTGAGTGTGTGGGGAAAATGTTTAGTGTACCAAGCATTACACCAAAGGCACTCGAAGGCATTGTGCCTTAAAAATGTTTAGCATTCTAGGCGTTGCACCTTGAAAATATTTAGCATACCAGGCATTGCTCTAAGGGTATTTGGAGGCATTACACCTTGAAAATGTTTAGCATATCTGACGTTACACCAAGAGTACCCGAAGGTGTTGCACCTTGAAAATGTTTAACGTACAAGGAGTTGCACTAAAAGTACTCAAAGGCGTTATGCCTTGAAAATGTTTAGCATAACAAGCATTGCACCAGGAGTACTCGGAGGCATTGCGCCATCAAAATACTTACCGTACCACGCATTGCACCAGAGGTATTCAGAAGTGTTACGACTTAAAAATGTTTAGCGTACCAAGTATTGTGCCTTGAAAATATTTAGCGTACCAAGCATTACATCGGGGATACTCAAAGGCATTACGCCTTGAAAATGTTTAATGTACTAGGTGTTGCGCTAAAGGTACTCAGAGGCATAGCACCTTGAAAATGTTTATCATACCGGGTGTTACACTGGGAGTACTTGAAGGCATTGCACCTGGAAAATGTTTAGCATACTAGGCGTTGCATCAAGAGTGCTTGGTGGCAATGCGCCTTGAAAATATTTAGCATACCAGGCGTTGCACTGGGGGTGCTTGGAGGGGTTATACCTTGAAAATGTTTTGCATACCAGGCATTGCACCGAGGGTACTTGGAGGCATTACACCTTTAAAATGTTTAGCTACCAAGCATTGCGCCGAAGATACTCGGAGGCATTGCACTTTTAAAATGCTTAGCATACCAAAAGGTAAGTTCTTTACATTAGTCCCACTATGAAAAGAAAATGGGGGCGCCTAACTAGAGGGTGCATTGTTCGTTGTATTGAGAGTATTTTGCTAACATTGATGAATTGTAAAGTAACACGACAATCTTTTGCTTCATCTATCGTGGTCTTAAGTCCTTGTAGAATTGTCCGGTTCATCACCTCGGCAAGACCATTAGATTGTGGGTAAGTGATTGATATCACTTGGTATTGGATCTCCAACTTATCATAGAATTCTTTGAATTGTTTGTTATCGAATTGTTTACCATTCTCAGTGATCAAATTGTGAGGTAACCTGAACCTTGTGATTATCGACAACCAAACGAACTTCTGTATTTTTTTATTCATGATTTGAGCCAGCGGCTCCACTTATACCTATTTCATAAAGTAATCGATGGCGACGATAAGGAATTTTTATTGGCCAGTGGCACGGGGAAACAGCTCTAATATGTCCATAGCCCATTGTGCAAATGACGAGGGGCTGGTGATCTGATAGAACTCAATAGAAAGTTGATGAGGGATCGAGGAGAAGTATTGGCATTTGTCACATTTCTTGATAAATGCATTTGCATCAGCTTTCATGGTAAGCCAGAAAACCCCTGTCTTAAGGCTTTGTTTGCTAAGTTCTGCGCTCCTAGATGATTGCTGCATATCCCCTTATGTATTTCTTTGAGAACGTAATCTCCTTTCTAGGGAGTCAGACATTTAAGGTATCGGTGAGTGAAAGATTTCTTGTAAAGAGCCCTGTTGATGATGGTATATTGTGCATCTCTTCATTTAATTATGGCTGCTTTTGTAGGCGAATCTGGTAGTTGGTCGTTGCCCAGACAGGCCTCTATAAGATCTTTCCAACTTGGTGAATCATTAAATGACAAAATTTGCTCTGGCTCATCAATGCTTGGATAGGGGAGGCTCTCAATGTATTCCGTCCATCTTGTGGCTATCAAATCCGAGCTAAAAAATTTCGAAAGGGTGTCGGCCCTGGTGTTCTCTGATTAGGGGATCTGCTATATATCAATTTTGTGAAAACCCTATATCACCTCTTGTAGGCTCGCTAGGTATCTCACCATCACGGTTCTTTTGTTCCATAGGTGCCTTCGATTTGTTTGACCACTAGCTGGCTATCCATAAATACTATGACTTCTCAGGCCTCCAAGGATGCCACAATTCACAACCCTACTAAGAGCACCTCATATTTGGCCTGGTTAGTATGTATTCAGCTTTAAAGTTATTAGGGCCCATCAGAATGAGTCCAGCTCCACTTTTTGATGAGTTAGAGGACCCGTTTATATGTATTGTCCAGGGCGGTAATGCATACCCTTCTGGAGGGCAGGCGGGTATTTGCCCGTTGTAGTTTGGGAGCGTGTACTCAAGGACGAAATCAGCAAGAGCTTAGCCCTTGATAGCGGGCTTGGGTTGATAGTTAATATAAAATTTATCGAGTTTGATACTCCATGTGATCAGCTAACCCAAGGTATCCCTCTTTTGTAGGATTTTCCTTAATGGTTGATTAGTTAACATCATAATGGTATGTGCTTGAAAGTACGGATGAAGGCGATAGGTTGCTATAATGAGAGCGAAGGCATCTTTTTGTTGGGCCTATATTTATTTTCACCTCCTGGACGGCATGGTTGATGTAATATACTGATCTTTGCACGTCAGTGTCTTGCCTTACTAACACAGAACAAAGGACATGATTACAAATGGGGAGATAAAGGTAAAGTTTCTCACTGAGGATAGGTTGGAATAGTAGCAATGGTGATGAAAGATACTCCTTAAGTTTGTCAAAGGCAACCTGACATTTGGCGAGCCATAGAAACTTGTGAGATCTCTTCAGGGTGTCGAAGAAAGGCTTATACTTTTCTCTGACTTTGGAGATGAATCGACTTAAGGCGGCACTCCACCCTGTAAGACATTGTATCTCATTTAAGGTTCTAGGCCGTGTCATATCCATAATGGCTCAAATCTTTTTTGGATTGGCTTCAATCCCCCAGTTAGTGATTAGAAAGCCAAGGAATTTTCCCGATGTAATCCTGAAGATACATTTTGTTGAGTTGAGCCTCATGTTATAATGCTCCAATATCCTAAAAGTTTCCTCCAGGTTTACCACATGAGCTTCTGGGCTTGTGCTTTTAACAAGCATATTTTCCACATAAGCCTCCATGTTCTTACCGATTTTTCACTGAAGACTTTATTAACCAATCTTTGAAAGGTGGCTCCTACATTATTTAAGCCGAATAGCATGACTTTATAGCAATAAGTGTCAAATTCTATAATGAAGCTCATCTTCTCTTTGCCCTCAGGGGCTATCCGGATTTGGTTTTAACCAGAATAGGATTCCATGAAGCTAAAGAGTTGATGGCCTGCAGAGTTGTCTGCGAGTTTATCAATGTTAGGGAGTCGATATCCTTTGGGCACGCTTTGTTGAGATCTATAATGTCTACACATATCCTCCATTTGCCGTTTGCCTTCTTTACCATGCCTACATTGGCTAATCATTATGGATATTTCACTTCTCTAAAAAAGCCCGCCATCAGAAGCTTTTGTAGCTCCTCTCAAATTGCTCATCGGCGTTCCAGTGCAAATACTCTTTTCTTTTGATTCACTAGCTTACAGTTTGTGTCCACGATCAACTTGTGAATAATCACCAAGGGGTTGATCATTGTATATCTTCAGGGGACCATGCGAAGATCGTACAATGATTGTAGAGGCATCCAATAATGGCCTTGCATAAAGATGATGGTAAATGGGCTCCAACCTGAATGGTTTGCATAGGGTTGTCAGTGATCTAGACTTCAACTACTTTCTTAGTGGATTACAGTTTGCTTGTTGGTGTAAGATCATCCCTAAACTCAGCTGTTTCTATTGAAAAGTTTTCTATGCTCTCTCTAGATGAGAGTAGTTGAGATGGAGGATCATAGATAAGAGTAGCAATGCCATATGCTGTTCTAAATTTAACTTTCATATGCTTAGCACATGGTAAGGCCTCCAGATCATTTAAGCTGGGATGATCAAGGATGACATTGTAGGGAGAAGAAGACTTGATTATGCTGAAATTGATTGCAATGGTAGCGTCATTCAGAGGAGTCCCTAAGGTTATAGGGAGTGCTATAGTGCCTTCCAGATATAAAGAATCGTCGGAGAGTTCTCTTATTAGAGCCATCTGGGCTATAAGTAAGTCTGTAGGGACAAGGCCCATTTGTTAGAAAGCATCCCAATAAAATAAGTCGCGGTCAGCACCTTAATCAATGAGAACCCTCTTAACTATGAAAGAGCTTATCTCGGTTGTAATGATAAGTGGGTCAAGACGATCTGATGGAACTCTGATTAAGTTGTCATTGTCAAAACCAATAGGAGATCTCTTCTTTTTTTACGACATGGTCATAGCGACGGAGAGGAACTGGGCCTAAAGTGAGTCTCTTCCTAGTTTGTTCCCACGAACGACGCCAATCTAATGGGAATGGGTTTTCTCCACAGATACCAGCTCTGCTTGCCAAACGAGAGTCTTGAGCTAGAGGGTGATCCAAAGTTTTGAGAACCTGCAATACTATCGAAGGATACTCCGACGGGTGAGACTCTGATACTCATATAAGAAAGAACTCCATTAGAGAATGGTAAACAAACAAGAAAAATGGTGGCCCCAGCTCTGGTATGCCAATGTGTGTTAAGTGTAAAGTCCCAAAGAACTTATGTATGTGGTGGCTAGTGTTGCATTTATGTACCCTCAACCCTTGGAAAATCCCAAAAAGCCTTGGAGTGTCAAAACTCTAGTTTCCTTGTGAGGAAATTGTTAAGATCTCGGATGCCAAGATCATTATTAAAAGTCTCTTAAAGATACAATATCTTGTTAATTGGTGGAAGTCCTTACTGTCGCGAGAACTTCAGGCCTTATCAAGATTGGTTCTGTAGGATTATTCCGATAATGGGAAAGATTTCCATCCACTTAAGGAAGATCTAGATTTATTAAAAGATTTATTTCCTTTAGGAATAACCTTAAGTCGTACTTGTTGCGTAATAGAATGAATCATGCTTGTGAGATATGCCCACCGAGGGGTAAATTAGCCAAAGAGCTTAAGCACCAAGGATCAAGATGTCTGAGGATTAAGATAACTGAGGAACTGGGTACATGATTGACTATTTGTGTGTGGTGTGGGTTAATGAACCCAAGCAAAATTGATGATTATGTTAATGGGCCTTTGGGCCCTGTACCATCAAAAACCAATAAAATCTATGAACCATCTAAATCAGTTTAAAGAAAAAAATAAAAAAAATAAAAACCATAGAGAGATGTTGAGAGTACGAGCTCTATCACCTCCAAAGCTCAAAAACCTTCTTGTTCCTTTTTATCTCCTCTCTATCCTCTCCAAAGCCTCCGCATTCACTAACACCTCCCTCTATAATAGTGGACAAGTCCAGATTATGATGTTAACTCAAAATAGGTTATTTGAAAATTTTTATATTTTGTGAAAATGTGAAAAAATAATTAATTAGACATAAATGTGAATTTCTATCATTTGGTTGCACAAGACGTTTCCTTAGACTCTCAGTTGATAAGGTTTTAATTTTTAAGTGTCCAGTTATTGGAGTAGTCGGTATATCTATGCTTGATGTCGACACTTACACCAATATAAACATAAAAATATAGAATGATCGATCTCTGTGCCAACACAACCCATTCATCTATATCGATACAAGAGAATTTCATAGTCAGTAAACTTATGTTGACACAACCTTAATTGTGTCGACACAATCACCCTTCTGTTGAGTATAAACACTCTTGTATTGGACGGGTGTCGACACAACCCTATTTATGTGGACACAAACATGAATACGGGACACCAACACAGAGTGTTAGACACCAGTGTTAAACATTGACTACTCATGTTGAACACTTATCCCCTTGTGTCGACACAAACCCATTTGGGTCGACCCAAGCACTCCTGTGTTGGACACAATCCCACTTCTGTCAACACACCTCTGTCGACACAATTCTAGTTGACAGTGTTGGACATGAACACTATTGACATTTGCAAATTCTGGTCGACAACGTCCAAGTATTTTTTCATATCCATCGCTTGTTTCTGTTTGGTTGTCGACACATGCAGCTTCTTGTTGACAACATCCCATTGCAACTTCTTGTCAACAACATCCCATTTCATTGTCAACACTTACAACTTCTTGTTAACAACATCCCATATCCTCTTCCAAGTGTTGGAGTACTTGCAACATCCATCCTCTACCACCTAAACTCTTTAATTTCTAAATACAAAATTTATAATATATTCCATATTTTTGGACATTCCAAATTTTTAGTATTTTTAATTTATTTTCTTTAAATTTCTTTTTTCATTCCAACGTTCTCTACTCATCACTAAACACATGTTCTCAACAAAACTAGAACTCCAAGAACTTAAACTCATTTGGGTTAACCTTCGCAATAACCTAAAAATGAAACTTTGGGCATATTGTGCAATTTAAAAGTGTAAGAGGACTATCAAGCAAATATTAAAAATGGGTTTGTAGATAAAAAGAAAAAAGAAGACTCTAGAACCCACAAGACCCAAGTATTTATGCTTCACTTTCTAGACTATTATTCACATTTCTCTCAAAACTACCATCGAGCTATTTATCTCTCTCTCTTCCAGAACCCCATCGATCCACCCCCAAAACCCAAGATCAAAGGTTCCAACTACTCATCTAACTCCCCGAGGTTAGAATAGAACCTTGATCTAGGAAAAAAAGCTTGGATATCTAGTACTAGCAAAAAAGAGATAAACAAGGGTTTTAGCATTACTCAAATCGGAAGAAACTCTTTAGGGACAAGATTAAGGTATTGTGATCTTCCTATTTCAAATATTTAATCTGATTTCCTATTTAACCATTTGGTATTTGGGAGATTTAAATAAAGTCACACTTGGTAAGGGAAAAGTAGGTTTTGAATGTTAGGGTCTTTGGGTTTACTTGGATAGATTGATATTGATGTTTGTGGATATTTGATGATTTCGCGTATGGGTTGGATAGAGCTGATCGAGATAGGACTTTTACAGCAAAGAGAGTCAAGAAGTGATTATCACTTCTATTGAGTGGATGGATTGTTGTGTTTATAATGAGAAAATGTTTTCTCTTGATTTTTTTTTTCTAAAATGATATTTTAACTGCATTTTATGAAATGTTTTGTGAATGTGAAGTGTCCCTAAAGATGTTTTGATTTGAGCCATGTGCGCTATGCATTTACTAATATATCTTGTGTCATGTTGAATTTTCCTATGAATATTGTTTGTTAGACTCATCAATTGAGAAACTTGCTGAATTTTCTATGGCATATGATATGATATTTGCAAATTGGAATATGTATTGGCTTGGGTATAAGTCTGAATCCCCAAATGACTATAGTCATTCACTATATTTATTATAGTGAATGACTATATCTACATAGTTTTAAACTATTTTTTTAAATTTGATTATAACTACATAGTTTAAAATTATATTTTATCTTTAGAAATGACTATATCTACATAGTTTAAAATTATGAGTATAAACCCCCAAATGGCTATAGTCATTCACTATATTTATCATCAGATAAAATGACTATATCTACATAGTTTAAAATTTATAGAAATATAATATATTTCTAGTCATTTACTATGTACAGAGAAAACATATATGGATGTATTGGCTTTATTGTATTAGACAGAGAGGTAGTCGGACTGGGAGATGCCTCTTTTGTCCCTTCAGGCTATTTAGTTGCACCTCTGAGGAGGTCACGAGCCAATGCCAAGGTTGGGGTACATATTTATTATTAATAATAATTGAAAACCCTTTAGTGGCTCCACCATTGGTAGAGGCCAAACCTTTGGTGGAAAAATTTTTGAGGCAAACTCATTAATTTTAAAAAAGTGCATATTGAATGCTTATTTTTATATTTTTGTTTCCAGAAAAATCATGGCTTTAGTTGAAAAGTGTATTGATGACTGTATGATACTTTGTTGAGATAGAAATGTGATTTTGAAACATGGTTTGACACTCCCACACTCACTACTCATTTCTTACACAACTATGTCAGTGCACTCCACTCACTAAATATTTTTATACTCTTCCCTTTATTTCCATTCTTTTCAAAGGAAGTGTAAAAGTAGAAGTCTCCCCATCGTTAACTAGATCTAGTCGAGAAAAAAAGCTACCCGAGACTAACTATCGGCATTGGTCCTTCTTAGTTGTGAATCCTTGAGACATGTTGACGGACCTATTGGAGGGCATTTTGGAAGTAAAACTTATGTTTTGGAAATTATATTTTGGAACTCTTCTTGTAACATATTTTGTATACATATTTGCTAAAGTTGAACTTATGTTTTTGAAAATGTTAAATATTTGATGTGTTGAATTTTCATAATTTTGGAAAAGGTATTTTTATAACCTCATGGGATCTTGGGGTACGTGTTAGTGACTGCACATACTTCTAGATCACGTAGCGGTTGTCGCGTGCTCGAACCTGTGGGTCAGGGCATGACACCCTCTCTCTCACTAATGTCCTATATCCAATCAGTAAAATATAGACAACCTATTTTCAAATTCTTTACTTCAAACATCAGAGATGCGATCTCTCAAACCCTAATTGTTTGTCTTGGTTGTGGGGTTCACATGCTAGACTCCGACCCAAATCAACCTGGATTCTTCATCAAAACTTCCGAGAAAAGCCCTTATTACAAGTCTCATATTGATTGAAGGCCAATAGATGAAAAGCCTGATATTTTAGTTTTCCTTAAAAGGGGTATTTTAGTTGAGCCTGAAAACCCTAACCCTAATCGTGATTTAGCTGAGAAAAGTGCAAAGCCATTGGTTTGTGCTTGGTGTCATTCTTCATGGGAAAGTGAAGGATGCGAATATGGAGAACTTGTTGCCTAATTTTGATTTTGATTATACAATTGGGAGAAAATTGTCTTCCTCCAGTGGGACTAGGTCTACTGTTCTCATGGTAGTTGATGCTTCAAATTTTGATGGATTTTTTCCTAAAAGAGTTGCTAAATTAGTTTCTACTTCCATTGATGAAAGCTACGCTTCTTGGAAACAAGGCAATTTTGGGAATGTGCCTAGAGCTGTTCATGTGGTGACAATAACTGATTTGTGACCAAGCTCTTTGTCTCCGACTAGGTTAGAGCATTGGGTTAGGCAAGAAGCAAGAGAGGGCGGGGCTAATAAGCTTACAAGCATTTATCTTGTGATTCAGTTAGAGATTGGGGATTGAAGAATTTGATTGATGATATTGTGGAGTTAGCAGGGCCTAGGGGAATGTGTGGGCAATCGATGCTCAAAATGCTGGCAAGTTGACTTTGGTTAATTCTATCGGGAAACATGTTGGGGGAAATATTACCCATTTAACTGAAGCACTAGTTCCTGATACCACATTGGGGATAGTTAGAGTTAAGGGTCTTCTTCCTGGTCAGGCTAAGTTG
This sequence comes from Dillenia turbinata, assembly GCA_037126225.1. Taxonomy (NCBI): domain Eukaryota; kingdom Viridiplantae; phylum Streptophyta; class Magnoliopsida; order Dilleniales; family Dilleniaceae; genus Dillenia; species Dillenia turbinata. The sequence goes on from JBAMMX010000013.1 coordinate 756,965, forward strand.
TTTTATACATCTGGTCTCTTGCATCCCCACCAAATTACGACAAGGCTGATGATGGAAGAGCAGAAACTTGTTTATATCAACAAGGAGTTGAAGCCAAGGACATATAGGATTAAGTTCACATTGAAGGGCTGATGAGGCTAGACATAGAACAATTGTTTGATTTTATTTATATCATAGTTTGGGCATATAGGATTCTATTTGTTTAATTTAAAATATATAATATACAAATTATATATATGACATTATAGTGATGTCATCCAGTTCATAAAATGGTCCAACCAGTCCGACTAATGAACCAATGAACTGGTAAGTTAACCAAGTTATTTATTAGTTCAGTTTTAAAAACACTGGTAATCTATAGCTAAGGAATGTCCTAATCATTCTCAATTTAAGCTCCTTTAGTTTCAAGCTTAGAAATCTCATTGGGACCTTACGTCCCGCAGATAACGCCCAAATTTCTGAGCTCCCCCAAAATCAGAAAAAAATAAAAAAAAAGGAGGTCTAGGTGTGAAATATTGTAAATGTATTTCTAAACTCCCCCAAAATCAGAAGAAAAAAAATGGACCTTTTGGTTGCATCATTTTTGAAGGGACGACTTCTCATTGTAATCACTGAAATAGCTTAAAGGGCAATGCCTAAGTCTAGAACTAATGATTTGTAGATTTAGTGATAGAATATTAGAGTTTCCTAACTGAAAACTTGAATTCGAGTTTTGGAAATAGAAAAAGAGGTCTTAGAAGAATCAATCCCTTAATTATGCTTAGTCGGGTTTCTAGATAACGTGGTGAAGTTAAAAAATAAAAAAATAAAAAAATCTAAAGTCTAGATCCATAGACTATAGTTTAAAGACTATTTGTTGAACCAAATCATGGAATTCTTTGTTAAGCCTAACCTTTGGTAGATTGACTTGGACAAACAGATAGAACTTGGTCAATTCTAAAACACCACAATAGTTCACAGGTCTTTCAAAGACCATAATCTTTTTTATTTTTTTTATTTTAGCTTCATTGGAGAACGAAGTGACAGCCTCCCTCTTATATTTATATGTGTTGGAGGTGGATTTAACTCCACAGACAATGACTCGCGGGACTTGAAGATTAAAGCAAATTCAGTGTAGTTCCTCACTCAATTCACAAGAATGTACCTGCAAAAGACTATCGGAAGATGGTCCAGTAGAGAAAACTCTGACGCTCAAATTAGGAGAGTGTTGGTAATGACAGAAAATAGGCTAGAGATAAAGGGTTCGCTTTCCGTGATTGTGTGCCTTTTTGTGTAGGGTTTTTCAAACATTCCTGGCCTGCTGCTAATCGTGGTCATATATAGTAAGCGTATAGGGTAAGTTTCATGCTAATTTAGGAGTGGAAATCCTGGTTTCCTTATGAAGACCACTGAGAATCTTCCGAGACTTCCTGGTTTCATGCTAGTTTTCGTATTGTGCCAATTAAGGGAAATTTTAATTGACTCAAAAACTTCCTACCATATTAGGAGTAGTCCCCAAGATATATAGTAAGCGTATATTTGACTAAAGAAGTTTGAAATTTCTATTCTTTTAATGGTTGGCTTCAGTCCGTGTCCATTGCATAATGGGATAAGCTGCACTCTTATTTAAACCGGGGAGTGTGTGGTCGTACTCTCGCCAGACCACACCCTTCCCATTTTTTAATTAAACCGTAACTTTTTTTTTTAATTTAGATACTTTTTCATTCAAATCTTTTTTTCTTTTTTGATTTTTTTATTTGAATTCTTTCTCTTTTTATTTTTTGTCCAATTTTGTTTTTGGGATCCCCTTTTTTTTAATTCAAGTCCTCTTCTTTTCTTTCAAGTCTTTCCCCTTTTTTTGACTTTTTTTTTTAATTGGGATCCTTCTCTTCCTTTTACTTGATTTTGTTTTTAGTTTATGTAAGTTTTTTCCTTTTTTATTTTTTACCCCGTTTGTCTATATATAAAAGAAAAAAAAATTGGGAGTGGTTGTCCCCTCCCATATTTTCTAGACCCCAATTTTTTTTTTATTTTATTTTATTTTTTTTTTTGCATTCAGGTCCTTTTTTTTTGTTAAATTCTACCTCTTTTTGTGAGCCCTTTTTTATTCAGAGTCTTTCTCTTTTTATTTTTTTATCTATATATCTTTATATTTTATATATCTATATATAAAAGAAAAATGCTCAAGGGTGTAGTCATCCCTTTTTTTTTTGGGGGGGGATCCTAGGTTTTTTTCTATTTAGATCCTTTTTTTAATTCAAACCCTTCCTCTTTTTTGATCCCTTTTTCATTCCGGCCTCATATTTTTGGGATTCCAATTTTTTCATTCAAATCCATTTTTTCATTCAAATCCTTCTCCCCTATTATTTTCTTTTTGCCCCACTTGTTGACCACAGTTTTGTTGGTTCATGTTTTTTCTCTTTTTTGTCCCTTTTTTTGTTCAGATCGTTCCTCTCACAACCAGAAAACACGGCTTCAGCGATGGATTTTTCTGTCGCTGATACCCAAATTTTCGTCGCTGAAAGTATCAGCAACGGATTTTTCCATCGTTGAAAGTCACCTCGCTAATTTTAGCGAAGGATCAGCGACGGATTTTTTAGCGATGGAATTTTTTCGTCGCTAATTACCGACGGATTAGCGTCGGATTTTTTAGCGACGGAAAATTTCTTCGCTAATTTTATTTTAGAATTTTTAAATTACCGACGGATTAGTGACGAAAAATTTCCATCGCTAATCCGTCGGTGAAGTTAGTAAGACCAAACCCAAATGCCGAAAGCTGGACGTCTGACCCACCCGCCCGACCCGCTTCCACCACCATCCGGAACCCGGCCCACCCGCGCGTAAATGTGCTAAAAATGTTCTGAAAATATGCTCTCTCTCAGGTTTGAACCCGGGTGTGAGAGAGATAACTTGAAAACCTTAACCACCATGCCACCATTATATTTGTGTTATTTGTTTATTTATTTTCTATTTCTATACTTTATCTGTAACTCTCAATATTAAAAATACAATACTCTTATTTAATAAAAATATAAAATTATATTTAAAAAACAAAAAATTATATCTAATAAAAATACAAAATTATATTTAATAAAAATATAAAATTATATTTAATAAAAATACAAAATTATATTTAATAAAAAAATAAAATTATATTTAATAAAAATACAAAATTATATTTAATAAAAACAAAAAATTATATTTAATAAAAAAAATAAAATTATATTTAATAAAAATACAAAATTATATTTAATAAAAAAATAAAATTATATTTAATAAAAATAAAAATTATATTTAATAAAAATAGAAAATTATATTTAATAAAAAATAAAATTATATTTAATAAAAATAAAAAATTATATTTAATAAAAATAGAAATTATATTTAATAAAAAATACAAATATATTTAATAAAAATACAAAATTATATTTAATAAAAATACAAAATTATATTTAATAAAAACCAAAACTTATATTCAATAAAAAAAAAATTTGGACCTATTAGCGACGGATTTTTTCCGTCGCTAATCCATCTCTAATAGGTCCGAATTTTTTTTTTCAGCGACGGATTTGCGATTGAATTTTTTCCGACTGAATTTTGCCAAATAGGTCCGAATTTTTTTTTTTGTTTCAGCGACGGATTAGCTATGGAATTTTTTCCGACGGAATTTTCCGTTGCTAATTTTTTCGTCGCTGTTCCGTCATAATTTTGTTATTAATTAGTGACGGATAACTATCCGTTGCTAATTTCCATTGCTGAAGCCATGTTTTCTAGTAGTGTCTTTTTATTTTTTTACCCAAGTTTTTCACTTAAATTCTTCATTTTTTTTAAATAGTTTTTTTCCCTTTTTTGCCCCTTGTTCATGACTCGCTCAAATGGTCGTCCCTTTATTTTTAGATACAGTTTTTTCATTCAGGTCCTTCTTCTTTGTTTTACTTTTTTTTTTTATTTAGACCCTTTCTCTCTCTTTTTTAAACTAGTTTTTCCCTTAAGTCCTTCATTTTTTGACATAGGTTTTTTTTTTTCCCTCTTTTTTGGCTCCACTTCTCCATTCAAGTCCTTGCTCTTTTTCACCCAGTCTTTTTTTCACTTGAGTCCTTTTCTTTTGAACATAGGTTTTTTCCTTTTTCTTTTTTTTTTTTACTCTATGGATTGTCATCTCTTTATTTTTATGCCATAGCTTTTTTTTTTCCATTCAGGTCCTTGCTATTTTTATTTTTGACCACTTTTTCTTTTTATTTTTTACCCTTTTTTCCTCAAGTCCTTCATTTTTTGGGACATAGGTTTCTTCACCTTTTTTGACCTCACTTATCTGGTCAGGTTCTTGCTCTTTTTTTTTTATCCAATCTTTTCTTTTTCACTTGAGTCCTTCATCATTTTTTAACATAGGATTTTCCCCCTTTCTTTTGGCCCCTTGATTGTCATCTCTTTATTTTTAGACCATAGTTTTTCTTTCATTCAGATCCTTACTGTTTTTATTTTTGACCTTTTTTTCCTCTTAAATCCTTCATCTTTTTTTCGCATAGATTATTTTCTCTTTTGTTTTTTTTTTGTCCCACGGATCATCGTCCCTTTATTTCTATTACCTTTTAACTCTACTTATTACCCTTTTTTATCTCATTCGTTGGCCTTTTTCAGAACTCCAGTGGTTAGTCTTTTTTTTATCTCTAATATATATCATATATTCTATTAATTTAAACTATAATTTAGTTATATATTGAGTTAACTATAGATCTAACAAGTATTTGTACAATGAAAAAAATACAATCCATATCTTGTGGGCATCCCGCACTAACTTTGGGTATAAAAGAAAAAGACAAATAGGTGTGGTCATTTTCTCATGTGATCAACATGTGATCTCTCTCTAAAAAAGTAAAAAAGTTGTTTGAATTGTACACGGCCCCTAATTAGTTCTTGTTCACTATGTTCACCTACCGCTTTACTTTTAAGACTTAGATATCCCTTTGAGACTCGGGATCTGAGCACATTTAAGTAATATAAGTCCCGAAGATAAGATTAATCCAAACCATTTTGGTCTCAAAGGTTAAAAACTATTAAATTTGTTAAAAGAGATTTTAAAATTATCAAAATAATCTATTACAATCAGAACCTTAATGTTTTGGATTGTACTATCTACAATTTGATAACAACATTATAAACCTAATAAATCAAAATTGTTTTTAACTGTTCTTTTACATAGCACACACTGCGAAATGCACAATGTGTATGCCACTTGCTATTTCTAACATCTAAAACCCCCCAAAATTTTTAAAAAAAAACCAAAACATTTTAAACCCCAACCACCCCCCTATTTTTAAGTTCCCTAAACTATATATAGCTCGAGCTCAAGCTAGCTAGCTCGTCGAGCCCCCATTTCAAAGCTTGAGGTTGATGGAAAACAACTTGAGCTCGAGTGTCATGAGCTGGGTGAGATTGAACTGTGTCATTGGGAAGCTCAAGCTCGAGTGTCACAGCCTGCATTTCCACAATTCTCTCTCTCTCTCTCTCTCTTTTCATCTTTTGGCTGCACTTCCTCACGGTTCCACTATCACCTCCACGGTTCCACCATCACCGGTTCCATCGTCAGCCCCCACAGTTCCACTGTCCCCCTTTTACACTCACAAATAAGTCATAACAGATTCACAATGAAAAACTGAGAGAGAGAGAAAGAGGAGAGAGAGAGTTTACCTTCGATTAGACCTCTGAGTAGATGCAGAAGCGTAGATCTTTATCTGACAGAGAGGATGAAGACATGATAGGATGCAAGAGCAACGACACTCGAGAGATAGGTTGAGAACAAGATCAATTCGTGGATCAAGAGAGAATGAGAAATGTGGAAATAAGAAAGAGAGTAAATACAAATCGAAGAAGAGAAGAACAAAAATTGAAAAACCCAAGGTTCAGAAATCGCAAAAACCCTAGAGAGAGAGAGAGAGAGAGAGTTTACCTTTAAGAGAGTTAGGGTTTTCGGAGACTCGAGATCGAGAAGGGATCATGCAGAAACGATAAAGACATGACGAGAAGGGATTATGCAACAACGAGACTCGATCGAGGGAGGTAGGGTTTTCCGAATGTGGAGATGAGAGGAAAGAGGCACTCAAGACCAAGAGATGTCAAGAACGATAGAATCGAGCGAGAATGAGAGGTACAACTGAGGAGAAATGAAAAAAATATATATATAAAATGATATTTTCATCATTTTGGTTTTTAAAACTTTAGAATTATTAATTGTAATTTACTAAAAATATAATGGGTATAAATGTAATTTCACATATATCAGGTAGCTCAACGAGCCTTCGAGCTCGAGTTGAGGTTTGACCGGGTAGTGTCACGGATACTCGTGACAATACCCGAATATTATAGTGAAAATAACAAAGAGAAGGGATATCCAAATTAATCTTCTAAACTTGTATTTAGGATTCGAATTTCTTAAGTCGAACTACAAGCAGGTATTATGAGTCTAAATTCTTCTTGCCGTGCCTAGAAATGTATTCGAAATTTTGCATCAGAGCAGGAACATATATCCCACACACAAAAAGAAAAATTAAGATAAATCAAAAATTCAGAATGTCCAAATACCTGATTTAAGTTGGTACTCTTTTTTGATTGGTTTTCCCCCGGAGAAGTCCATTAGTTCATTTGCAACCAAAACCCTAAATTAACCCTCTAATATTTTTTCTTTTTGATACATAGGAGGAATTACATTCGCTATATGTATATATATTTCCTAGGCTTTTTTTTATTGGGCCCTCCCACCAAAAAATTTCATCATGCACATTAAATTTCTTCTTTGAGCATGTAACATTGATTGGGACCACGACAATTTGCCACGGTAGGAGCACTACAAGTAGAATAATTGATGTTTTATCGAAAAAGATAAAAGTTAATTTTGCTGATTTGTTGCCTCTCATTAGTTTCCCCGGAGTATTTTTGTGTTTTGTATTAGTGGTTAGTTTGTTTTGTTGAACTCAGCCCCCATCACGAAAAGGAAAATGTTAATTTTAGGTAATAGTCTAAAGTAAATGATTTACGAAAATTTTGATAATTTTTCTTGAGTCAAATTTGAGAAATGGTCATAATTAAAATTGAATATATATATATATATATATATATATATTTCTAACCTTGATTTGTATGGATCAAAAACATCAGTAAAAGTATTTGAGGTCTCTGGCCATCACATTTAATGATATTCTTAATCCAACATTGAGTTAATATGTAAATAATTATATATTACACATTATGATTTAAGTTTGATTTGTTTTTATTGCTCTCCAAAGACGTGAGTGTTGAATATTTGTCTCTTTCAATCATGAATTATGGTGGAGATAGATGCAACCCACACTTCTAGTATGGAATTTTCCATTGTGAATTCCATGGTCAGTACCATAACAACTATGCTTGTCTCTTTAGGTCATTCATTGGTTTAATTCCTTTTTATTATATTTTTAAGGAGAATATAAATACATATATATTGCTAAAACACTATGCCCCGATGAAAATCTCTCATAGCTGCCGATGGCATTCTTAAAAAATTTCAAACCTTGGTTTCTATTTTGGTGTGATCTTCACAAATTGAATGCTTATCTAAAAAAATTAAAATCAAAACTATATATACATATATATATATTTCTAACCTTGATTTGAATGGATCAAAAACACCGATAAAAGTTGTTAAAGAAATTATTGTCCTCTTAAAATTTTGATAATAATAAAACCTTTCATATTGTTGTAACATTTTTATTAAGTATGCAGATTAAGTTTTGTTTGAAAAATCACATAAAAAGTTGTCCATAAAAGTTGATATAGAGGATGTCATATAGGCAAGTTAGCTTGGGTCATAGAGGCTGTAGCAGAAGCAGAAAATTCTGTTCTTTTATTTTTGAAAACTCAGCCTAGCAATATAAGTATAAATTAGTTACTATATTTACTTTAAAAATATGTTTAGATATCATGATCAAGCCATGATTAAACAAATACCTTATGGGAAATGAATGTCTAAAAGAGCTAAAGGAGGAAGATCTCCAAGTTCAAGCCACAATTAGGAAAGGTATTTGAATTCAAATAAATTGGAATTTAAATATGGCGGCTACAACTATTGACTTCATCAAACAAGAAAATAAGGATTTTTCCTAGAGAGGGAAAGTCCAAAAACTCATCAAAGTAGGAGACATTTTCAAAAGTTGATTTTTTGGAATGATTTTGAATTTTTCAGCATGTTTTATCAATTAGAAAAATTTCAAGAAATCAGAAAATATTCAGCACCTAAAAATTAGGAAAGTTACTACTCTTTGAATGGAAATTTGGTGCCATTACTACAGGTTTTGAAGGCTGAAAATTAAAGTTAAATAAGGGCACTTACATTAGAAACAAGGCAATCATTATAAGAGTAATTTATAACAAATTGGAAGGGACGAAATCTCTGAAAATAAAGAGTGTCATTTGATAATATCCTGCTTCTATTTTTAAAATTAATTCTCTATACTTTACTTATTGAAAGTTGAGTTTTGAGTTGAGTTTTGTGAAATAAACTTTGTCAGATTTGTCTACTGTTGGATGGAGACATTTTCAAGCATGGAAAATCAAAAGTCAATAGTTCTTGAATTATATTTTATAATTTGGTATTATAATGAAAAATTAGTAAGTTGTTAGATCTCGATTTACTGGCTGAAAGAGTAGACGTAGACACAATGTCGAATTACTACAAAATCGGGCTTGCTTCTCTGTCCTTTATCTTTATTTTTTATTTTTATTTTCTGCAGCACATGTTCAGAATGACCATATGATTATTTTAAATCTAAGTGGATTTAGATTAAATTTTTTAAAAGCTAATAAAAGACAACCAATTCAACTTCTCTTATTTTTTAAAAGTTTAATATTGTTGTTCAGATGGTGTGCATGGATCAAGCATTATAAATTATGGGGTGTTCTTGTTCCCTTTTTAGCAAGAAACAAAGATTAATTTTTTTCTAAATACAGTAAATTATACAATGATTCTTACACCATTACCACTTATGGTAAAGTTCTCCCACTACCAAAAAAGGCGGCTTTTGCAACGAAATTTAGGGACAAAAAATTCGTCGCCAATTTGCAATGATTCAGCGACGAATGACGTTTTTGTCGCTAATTTACAACAAATTTTGTGACAAAAAATATTTGTGGTCAAATTAGTAACGAATAAAATATTTGTAAAAAAATTCATCGCTATTAGCCATGAAAAGAAATTTGTCGCCAAAATCATCGCAAATTAGCGACGAAAAGAAATTTCATGGCTAAATTTTGTCACGAATCAAGTATTCGTCGGTAAATTTAGGGACGGATTTCATTCCGTCACTAAGTTTAATGACTAAAAATATTTCATAACAATATTTCTCGCTAATTAGCCATGAAAGCATTTTTATCAAAAAAATTCATGGTTAAATTTAGCCACGAAATGTTTCTATCGTTAAACTTATCTCCAATTAGCGATGAATAATTTTTTCATGGCTAAATTTTACCACGAATCTATTTTTCATCTTTAAATTTAGCTACAAAAATATTTTCATCTCAAAATTCATCGTTAATTAGCCACGGACATGTTTATTCGTGACTAAAATCATCACTATTTAGCCAAAAAAACAATCCTTGGGAACAATGAAAAAAAATAGATATCTTGATAGCGAAAACTATAAGGGGTTGTATTGGCGAGATCCAACGGTGAATAGCTGCCCAAAAGAAAAACCGCCTGGAAGTCCGAGGACCTTTAGTACTGTACCCTACCCCCGAACCAGCAGCCTTTGCGCCAAGCAAGACCGCCTTTGTCCCTTTCCTTTCTCCATTCCGCCTCCTTCTTTGCTTTGTTCCAATAGAATCTAAGGCAAAGCTAAAGTGGTTCGTATGCCTATTTTACCTACTTGACGAAAGGGAACGAAATATTGGCACCCCCTTGTTCAATTCCATTCTTCAATCATTCCGGTCGGTAAGGCAGCCAGTCAGCAGTCAGGTTGAGATAAGCAGAGACGAAAGGTCAGAAATTTAAGAAGGCATTCGGGTCAAGACTCTAATGCGCTATCCGGATTCCCCTACCTCAACACGCTCGCTCGCTTCTCGAGATACTTGATTGGAACAGAGGAATAAGGCTAAAATTACACCACTTCGCTGGAAGAACGCTTTGGTATAATCGCCAGGATTTCAATCAAGATGAAATCGGTTAGTTTTGAATGCCTGAAAAAAGACTGTAAATAGGTCATGTACAATAAAAAAGAAAAAGTAGACTCAATGTCATAGAAAAAAAATACATCGGAATCAGCACCGTCTTACGCCTCCCTTGAGAACCTCACTCTGATTGTGACTGATTGGTCGGAGCCCCACCTGGACTTATCTCTTCTCCGGATGCTCTTCAAGACCTCCCTTCTCCGGCCTGGACAACCCCACATGCTATGTCTCTTCAGTTTACGGAACGGCACGGGAGAAGACGCCAAGCTGCTTACATTCCTCTCATCCTCAATCACTGCCTCTTCGCTTTGTCCAGTAATCTCCTTGTTACTCGTTCAACCTAGGGCGCTAGGCCTCGCGGTTTTACGACATCGGCTTAAAAGCATACAATCAAGCTCGTTTCCAGGTGTTTTCACCTCCGAACGGAGTAACGAAAGATACTGCAGACGAAGGTTTAGTGATCACTTACGCAAATCCACCTATGCTCTTTTTGCGAGATGAGATCACTCTTTGTTTCGAGTAGTCTATTGAATGCACGATCAGGTTAGCCTTAATTGACTGAAAGCAGTGTAAGGACTTGCCCTTAATCCTCATAGCGGGAAAGCAGCTTTGAAAAGGCAGAGCTCTATCTTCTATTGAAAGCTGTCCAAAAAGAGCGCATTCGCTTCCTCCTCGTACATTTCTATTAGATGCTTTCATGTCGGAAATCTGGCATTTGGGCCTTTTAAAGAAGGATGGCTAGTTACTCATATTCATACCGGGAATTTTGTCCTACTTGTCTTTTTCCTTCTACTCGGATCTTTTCGGCGAATGTTGAGAATGGTCTGTTCATGAAACTTCGGGTACCTTGACTATCGATAAATGATGTTCCCCAGGAGCAAAGCCAGCTAAACCAAGATCGTCAGTTCCTTTCACTACCAGCCGCCGCGCATCAACAGCATCGGAATCAGGGAAGGCGGATTCCATAGTTGCCTCACAGCCTACTCTGATTCGAGAACATCTTATCGTGGGATATCTTATGATCTGACTAAGATGAGATTTGACCTCGGGATGGCCTAAATGCCTTTTTCATTGCTCAGTCCTTTAGTTCAAGCGGCATCAACTGTCGAATCTAAAGCCTAAACCGTCACTCCGCTCTGCTACTCCTACGTGCCGAAGATACTTCATTCCTTTAAAAAGGTGGGTCGGTAAGAAAGCGAGCGTTTGATGATTGAGCCTAGGGGATGAGCTCGTCAGCAAAGAAGATCCATGAGGACGAATAGGCTGTTTGAGACTAATAAATAAGAGCAAGTCCTTTATCGATTATTGAATAAATGATAGAAAGGGTTTTAAGAAGGAGTTCAAACCTGAGAACAAAGCAGGCATTGGATCAGTTCAAAAAGGTGATCCCTAAAGTATATTCTTTTTATTATGCAGTAGTAGGGTTGGTCCTTATGCAGAGAGGGAGACATAATTACCTTGGAGAGGCGAAACCTGGCGATGGAGATATGAATGCCAACCGCCTCCTTTTTTCCATCTTTTTCTAAAGATGCTTCCTTGCCGGTCCCGTATGGGGAGTCACTTCGCTAGCCTTTGTTTCCTAGGTTACTCTCTCTTCAATGACCGACTTGTAATTCAAGATAGCCCGAAAACCCCCTTACCAAAGCAAGAAACCTCGTGCCTTCGGGCAACTGAAGAGAAATAGCATCAAGTCTAAGAGGGAATAAGAATATGTTGAGCCAACAAACCTTAGAGATGTTTTATATCTTTGAGAGTTGGGCGCCGCTGGGATGCTCCAACCTAACCTTCTTTATCGGGCTGATTCGGAGATCTCGGGGATTTAGTATTTCGGATTGATTGCAATCCTCATCCTTTTGGAAAACTATCGTAATCTTGGAAAGATTCCTTCCTTAACTGAAAAGACCTCAAGGTACTGTTCTTAGTAAGAAACGGGAGTTACTGGAGTATTTTGACCTTCTTTCTGGGTCGTTAGAATCGTTAGCTATCCGTCGGTGGTTCGATCGAAGAGAGGTCCTCAGGATTTCTTTGATTGAGGAGCCGACTATTGGATACCCGAACGGGGCGATTAACTTTACTTACCGAATTGTGTTTGGTTGGCTGAGTAGTTAAGGCCATTTAGTTGGCTGGGCGACTAAGGCCCTATCGTTCAAATAACCTGGGCGACTGAGACCCTTCGACAAATAATTGTATTTAAATCTCAACCTGTTGTTGTCTTTCATGGGCCATCTGTGTGGGCTTCACTAGGGCTGACTTATTGGATTTGATCCTGGGACCTTGTGCCATCAAATATTATAATATTTTATTGAAATAATGAAGTATTAAACTTTTATATATTTTTATCATTGTTTCTTATTCTCAATATGATATCATAGTTTTGTCCAATTTTTTTTTTCTTTTATTAGAATCTATTTCTAAGAGCATCGACTCATACTTTAGCTTTTGTGCTATTTATAAATGTAGACACAATAATGAACAATTATTTGCGTTTGGATATATTATTCTAAATGTGTTTATCGTTTTTGTTAGATAGAAAATAATGCATGATAACTTCATATGCTCTTGATGAATAAGTCTCTTACTCTGAGTGTCCGTCTGTACCATAGTTTCATGCTAATGTCGTTGAGACACATTTGAGACATATTGACTTATTTGTACTATTAACATGTGCTCATCGTTTTTGTTAGATAAAACAACTCAGGTCGACAGGATGTGGGATTGAATGATTAAATAATGAGCAAATGAGAAGTTGGTTCTTCAAGCCAGCCGATATGACACAAAGCCACGTTACAAGAAGTTATATACCTTTTCTTTTACTTTTACAGTCCGGTAATGATGAGGCCGAGACACTCAAAGAAGAAGGAAGGAAGATGCTCATGTCCATTGAGGAATATAAACTATTAGAAAAGCTAAATTTAATTGATGTCATCCAACGTCATTTTACTAAAGAGATAAATGATACTTGACAAAAAAATTTATGAAGAAATTGACCATAAATATGAGTAAAACCAGAGTCTATATTCATTCCGTGCGATTTCATTTACTTAAACAACATGGATATTTTTTTTCATGTGGTAAGTTTCTTGCATTAAATACAAGTTGAAGAGTCTTATTCATTAGATTTTGAAAAATATAATATCATTTTTTACATTATATACAAGTTAAAAAGTCATATTCACTTATTGAAAAATTTTATTAATTGGATTCCAAAAAATATAATATCGTTTCCTGCATTATATACAAGCTTAAAAGTCATATTGTTTAGATTTCGAAGAATATCATGTCTAATATTGCAGAGTTTTTAGCTATGACTTGTGTTATTGCTATTGCTATGAATACTCCGTAGGCCTTCCTTTTTTTGTTCAACAAGTACAAGGACAAAAGAGGAAAGTTCAAGGCATCAATTATATCTGATGCATAAGGTATCCGAATCGACTCGACTACTTTAATATTATAACCCGACCCTAACCCGATTTTTAAGGAAAAAAACCCGAACCATCGGATCGGATTTTTCGGGTATCCGTCGGATCGAATCGGATATTGTCATCCCTACTCAAATAAGCTAACATCAGCCTCAGAAAATGGGGCACGTTTTTGGTTGTAAATGGCAATAAACTATGAGTCTCCACTTCCAATGCAACTGGACAACAAAACCACACAAATTACAGAGCCTGAAAAGATAATCATCAGATTAAAACGGAAGTGCATGGGCCCAATTCACTGGCAAGCACAGCTTGCCTAATGTTGATGGTCACATCTTTTGTTGGTATGGCAGATTTCCGAACAGAGAAAGCCTTTGAATGGGTGTCCAGTGACCCTACAATCCTTAAGGGATCTGTTATCATTAGCAGACTCATGGACCACGTTGTTGGTCATGTGTAATATACAGTTGTTTGGTAATGATTATACTGAAAATTTTAGATACCCATTTTTAAGTAGTTAATCTTTTGAAAATGAATGATAAATAGTAAACTATGTACATCGAATATATATATTAAATAAATACTCTAATCTAAAAAGTTATATTCTCCTAAAAGTAATTTATTCTTTCAAGAGTTCTACTTGCTTATTCGAGAGTTCTCTATTCTCTGTCTAGAGATATGATCTAAACTTTTGTGTCATAATGAAGAGGAATTTCCATTGGTTAATTTACATTTTATACTTTGAGTATTGGTTTACAGGGTTTCATTAAATAAAACAACAGTATCAAGTAGATAAAGATTACCGGATCTGATAAAGAACCAGATCCAATTAACTTTGAATCAACAAACTGACTTTTCTATTTCCGAAAGAATAAGTAAAACCAAATTTGTCCAATACAAAAATAGAAATCAAATTCTATCTAAAAGACGGTACTACAAATGTTTTATAGAGATCCAAATACAATCCAATTCTTAACAACAATCTAAATCTCACAATAGTTTAAACTGAAACTTTATTGTTGTCATCCTTGTAGATATATCTTTCACCATCAGTTGAGTATTGACAATTTAGACAACCCTGTATAGACACACTAATGTAAATAGTAGCAACGGAATCTAGCAACCAAGTGTGTCCTGATATGGATATTAAATTAACCTCAGAACAAATCAAGTTAAGGAATGTACCTTTCTTAGCACGCCATGCATGATAGATGATGCGTTCCTTCTTCTTGTACCCTTCAAACCACAGAAGAAGCAACCTTCTTTCCTGGTTCTCCTGGTGCCTTACGTTGCTTCTTTTGTGATGCCGTACTTACAGCATCCTTATCCCACTTTTTTTTCTTTCCCCTTTCCTTTATCCTTGATGGTCAAGTGTGCACTTTCTATATTGTCTTGCTTCAACCCTTTTTCTTCTTACGCACAGTGCAAAATGAGCTCATTCAAAGAACAAGTCTCTTTCTGACAATTGTATCTCACTTTGGACTAGTTGTATTGTGTAGAAAGAGATATCAGAACTAAATGCACTAACAAGTCCTCAAAGAGTTCAAATTTAAGTGCTTTCAACTTTGAAACAAAATGAGATGGTAACTAGAGTGACATGAAAACATGTAGAAAATACAAAAAAGTGACGTGAGATCGAGATGGTAACTCTTTATTTTATAAATTCTTGAGTTGCAATATGGTGGTTGGGAATTTTGTTGGCTAATTTTTTTATTTTTAATATGTTTATGCATAATTGGCGAGGTAAGAACTGGTTCCTAATCCTAGCTCTAGGGCTTCAAACTTTCTTAGTAATTAGGCTTAATTGCTAAAATTTGCTTCAATTTGGAAGCATTGCAAGTTCCGGATTGAATCGAACGGCTCATAGAAGCTAGGTCTACGAACCGAGAAACCCTAGGTGAGGGGATTTCTGATCCTTTCGATAAGTTGAATGAATCTAGGGTGAAGTTTTATATATGTCTAGAATGTATGTTGGATCTTAATAGAATGCATTTCTGAAATTCCGTATGTGATTATTAGAGTTAAGTTAGAAATTCTATAGAAATTTAGGTTGTCTAGTATGAGAAGATATGTTAGAGGATAATAATAAAGAACCTTGTTGGGATGATTGGGTTAGCTTTCCTTAGAGTTTGATTTAAAATGTGCATGAAAAATATTAGGGTTATGTAAATTTGGAAGAAAATTGGACAAATTGAGGAATATTGGGAATTAAAGTCATTGGTGAGGCAAATCATCCTAGATTGATGAAATAAGAATCTAGAAATGTGAATGTGAAATTAAGGTTATATTAAATTATGAGGAAATTTGAAAACCCTTTAATGAGACTTTATTTGATGATAAATTGTGATGATTGGTCTAGGTTAACCTTTTGGAGACTCGAAAGCAGTCATTTTGGAGTAATTATGGAAATAGAGAGTGAATACCCTCCCTAGAGGTGAGTGGATAGTTATGTATTATTTAAATGAGTAAATGATTTTAATATGATTTGCAAATTTGATTTTGAAATGAATTTATAATATTTTGTGATTATGGTGAGTCTGAAATGGAATTGTGAATTTTTCATGACTCTTGAGTTTGATTATTGACTTATTTGCACCATGTTACTTTGAGATACTCATGTAAACTGCAAAATGTTGCTCTACTTTATGATTGAGCATGAATTGATTGATAAATGGAAAATTTGTAACATGGTGCTGGGAAAAATGACTATAGTCCAAGTCTTACCACGGACCGGGCCATTGGGGCGGTGTGGTTAAGGCTGGTTATATTAGCTTGGGGGAGGTGGGTTGGAGAGCCTCCACAGGCTGCCGGATAACGTGGTAGCATCCCACGGAGGTCTGCGCTAACGCCAAGGCAAAAAGGGGATTTTATAAAAAAAAATATATATATATGAAAAACCCTTGGCGGGTCCTGCCAATGGCCATTGGTGGGATAATGTTTTCGGCACACCCCAAAATTATGAAAAAAAAATGAATTTGGACTGATTGATTTGATTATATGAGTTATGGTAGTTTGATATGAATGATTTTATGTAAATGAATTTCTTTATTGCATTAAATTATATTTGATACATGTATTTGACATCACCACCCTCACCCCTCATTTATATGTTGCATACCATTGCACTCCACTCACTGGGTATTTAAAATACTCAACCCCCCAATTTTAAATCCTTTTCAGAGAACGTGTAGGGAGACGACATCCACTATTACGGATTGGATGATTATTTTGTTGATTTTTGGATAGGTATGGATTATGTATTTATTTTGGGAGTTTGTAGGTCGGGGCCCATGGAAATGAAGTTTTGTACATCTCATACCGTACGGATTTTACTGATACTGGTTGAATTTTACGAGCAAGTGTTGGTAAAATCCGATGATTATGATTTGGGACTTCATTTTTTTGCTTGAAACTAATTTTGGAAAAATGTTTTATCTTGTACTGGGACATTTAGATTGTAATACTGAATTTCGATACTTTTTTTTGATTTTATGAAATTCTGTACATCTCATACCATTTGGATTTTAATAATGTTAGCTTGTTTTCTTCTGGCAAGTATTAGTAAAATCCCTATGACTATGATTTGGGACTTCATTCATTTTGATTTTGGAATATCTTTGGAAAATGCTTTATTTATACTGAAAACTCTGGATTGGCTGGGATGGCCATATTGCATACATGCATGTACAGGAATTCCCTCCCCAAATGTGAGCTGATACATGCTTGTATGTACAGGGTTGAACCGGATGAGTCCTTCCATGTGTACTGCTTATATGATTTTTTATTTTTTTTATTTTGGTGGGTTTTATGTTTTGAAAGATTTATTGTACAATTGGAATGCCTTGCGCTATCCTGGTATATGATGAAGTCATGCCCGTATGCCGAGATAATGCGGCGGTTGTTACGTGCTAGACGGGAGAGTTGGGGCATGACAATTTTATTAATATCAAAGCATAGGCTCACGATTTTAAATGTTTAAAGGTTTGAAACGCCTCCAAATGTCCCAAAAGTTTTCTAAAGGTTTTAAAAGCATTTTTCTTTTGAAAATCTCAATTTTTAAAGATTTACTTTCAAGGGATGTATAAAACTTTCCATGGATTCTTAGGACTAGGTTCAATTTTATTTTTAGGGGGTTAAATACTTAGTCCAAATTCTAACTTAGTAAGTTAAGAATAGTATTTTCTCTTTTATTAAGTATATATAGTTTCTTGGAAGTCTTCCTAACACATTTGCACAATGATCAGAATGGCCAACAAGAAGAGCAAGCCCCCACCTATGAAACTTGAATCGAATAGTGGCTGTAGTAATGGATTACTATGGTGATTGAAGCCTAACTCAAGTAGTGACGATGAAAATGGCATTGGGTGTGATAAATATTATGCTAAGCCTCTTGGACACTTAATTAAGTTGTAGTGTAAAAGCCACTTCAAGAGGCAATGGTGTAGTGTAATATATTGTTATACTAGGTTTTTATATTCCATCAACACAAGTATTATATGAAAATTTTTATTTACAGAGCCCATGTTGCATTTGAGTATATGTAAATGTTAATATGTCAAGTAAAATTGATGCCTAGAGCACATGACTATACCTATTTTGATGCATGATTATGGCATGTTTGTAGTTGACCAATGTAAAGATCCGTTCACTCGGTCTAAAGTATTTCTCCCTAATATGAGTGTTTGACTTCTTTAGGCCATCATTCTAGTATAAGTTTCTTTTATTCATCTCTTGGAAATAAAGAAGATGACAAAATTAATGAATAGTATTTACATGAAGATAGGCTCGTAAACATTTAGCTTATAGTAGAAATTAGAGCGTATGTGTATTCCTAATGTGTTATATTTTTGGTTTTAGCATGCTTCTTGGTGGTCTGATACTTGGTGGTGTGAAACCCTATAAGTCATTTGTTTTATGACGTAAGTCAATGTATAACAATTGTAATCGACTCCTTGTGACAAAAGATAAATATCCCAAGATGCTGACTCATAAGAAGATTTTGTTCTATCATTTCTAAGTATAGTGTCTAGAAATAAGAGTTGATAAAAACGTTTTGTGGGTCCCTGGTAGGTGAGACTAAAAGGATTTATTCTTTGCTGTCATAGGGTCCAATGTATTGTATTGGTAAGCAATGATTCCTACTCAGGTATAGTAAAAAGTTATCGGTCATTTGCATGTGAGAACTTGGGGGGAATGAAAAGAGTACTGTGGCTTGATGGAAAATTATTATATGGTGTCTTTGAATTGAATTTTACAATGCATACTCTTTGGTTTGGTTACATACCTGGGCCAAGTGAGCAAGAGTGTGGTGAACATGAAAAGGTGAACAAAATGACAGTAAAAAGCTCATTTTTTTGAGTTTCTTCTGGTTTGTTCTTTAATTCTCCATAAAACATACTAATGGACAAGAAATCAAAATATTATGGAAGTGGTAACTCTAAGTTCCTGGTTGAAGGCAAGAAGGGCAATAGACTAGTATGATTTAATCATGAAATTTTTATGGTAGATAAGTGTGATGAACAACAAGGTTTATCATGGAAATCTCTATGGTCTCCATCTTTGTATATTTCATCTCTGTTGCAAGCCTAATTTTCTTCTCTTTGTTCCAAATTCACTACCAACTGTTTAAGAATATAGACTCTACCCACGCTCAATCTACTGTAACAAGTGAAGGTTGGTGCCCTTATATTTCTAACCCTTATGCGTATAGGAATTAAGTGTAATTTTGTGGGTAGCTGCAAGTATTTTGATATTTACATTTTTTTGTTAGCTAGTGCTTGTTTTCCAAAAGAAGTAGCACTGACAATTATATCAACTACATTGGCATGTGTCCCAGAATTCTAAAGTATGAATTAAATAGGACCATTGCTACATAATATCAGAGTTTCTCTTATAAAACTTTCTATGGATTTATTAGCATCTTACAAGGTTTAGAGAAATTTGACTGGCTGGTTTAAAACCTCTTTGGCATGCTGGTAAGTGATGTCTTTTCTGTTACACCAGCGAGTTGGTGGCAAATTGTGTTTCTTAACAGAATGCTGAAGACTTGTGTGGTGCTTGATGATATCACTTCTTGTAAAAATATTGCTTTTATGGGAGGTAGATTTTGGATCTAGTCTTAATTGCTAATGAAATAATTGATTTTGTTAAGAAGCATGATAAGGATGTAATTTTGAAGTTAAGACTTTGAAAATGCCTATGATAGGGTTTGTTGGTGCTTTTTAGATGATGTATTGAAGAATAAGGGTTTTGGCATTCGTTGGAGAAAATCGATAAGAAGATGTCATTTTTAATGTTAAGCCTCAAAAGTCTTTTTTCTTGGCTTCTTGTGGATTGAGACAGAAAGATCTTCTTTCACCTTCCCTTTTCACTCTCCCTGGACCCTCTGAGCTGGTTGATTGAGAGAGAGCTTCGAGTTGGGGATGGAGCCTTGAGCACTTGCATTCCATATAAAAATATGTTGATGGTCCTTCCAATTTTCGTGCCGAAATGAACTCTCTCTCTCCCTCTCCTTCTCTCTCCCCCTTATCGTGTATGGGAGTAGGCCTGCAAGAGGTCCAGTTGTATTTTTACATATTAAAATACCCATAAAAATTATGCTCTGGTTTCTATAATATGGTCGATCATCATGCATGCAATACCCTTTTCCATAATCCAAAATTGTATCCAAGTGAAATTCAAATTTTGTACATTATGTATCAATAAAAGGAGTAAAGAAAGAAAGAAGAATTTAGCATGGGTGCCCGTGCATTTATCAACAAGGAGTTTATGGATTTGATAGGGAATTTGGACAAAAGATTGCTTGTGTTCTATTATTTTTCTACCAATAAAAATGGAAAACCTAATATTTAGTTACTCAATTCTTCTACTTTGAGGTTAGTATTCTCGTTATTTATTCATGTTCATTATTTTGTGGATCATTAAATAAGGTAATATAAAGAGAGTTTGAGTTTATGTCTTTTTGGCCTTGGAGTTGGAAATAATGTCCCTTGTGACAATAGAGTTAGGAATAATGAAGTATGCATTTCTTATCTCTAAACTTTGATAATTTGGAGGTATTAATGCAAACACTGGGTGATATGCGGTTCTATATGCTTGATTTGATTTGGATAGAATATCGGTAATATTGCATAATACTAAAGTTGATTGAGAATGATCATGATAGAAGTACCTTGATTGAAAAGTTATCCAACTAAGGATTTGAGATTTAAAACTTAGAAGCATTCTAATATTGTTAGTGGATTAAGTTTCCTTAGTCTAGGTCATATTGAGGTTGATCTATATTTCATCATACACAAGTTTGATGATATATGGATTTGTATACATCTTACACTAAGTCTTAAGACTATGGCTACCATATGCACCATCTTGATGGAGATTATTGAGTTTTAGCTATTATTATCTCTATGAATATATGTACTTTGGTTTCACTCATAGTTCATGTAATTAATTTTGGATTATAGGGCTTTCACTTTAAAGTCCTAAAATAGTAAAAATTTTGTGTTTATAACTAAGACAATAATATTGAAGAGGGGTTGAAGCACCCATAGAAGGGTATTACATGGTCAAATGATAAGCATTGAGGATGGCAATTGTAGTGCAAATGAGATCCACGTGGTTCCATATTTTTCAATAAGAGATTATCCAAGATTAAGGAAAGAAGACTAAGACATAGGTTGGTAGTTGTATGATTGGAAATTTTAGTTGATAGTAAAGTATAAATAACAAGGAATGAAACAAACGGATCCAATTTTATGAAAGTAAAATGTTGTTAAGTTATTAACCAGATTCTACTTGAAAAGGAAATTTGGGAGACTGAAGGAACAATGTGGAAGCAACACCCGTAACTCTTTGATATATAAATTATATTTTGAAATTTCGAGGACAAAATTTATTTTTTGGGGGTTAAGTGTTGTAATACCGAAAATTCGGTGTTAGAGATATTCTGTAAATATCTTGATAATTATAAAAGAAAAAATTTTAAATTTTATTGATTTTCGATTTTGAGGTATTAAATTTGAAATTTTGGTATATTTTAAATGTCAAATCCGCGATTCGTAGTGAATCCAAATTTTATGAAATTTAAAATTTAGTGAAATGTGGGTATAAAAACATATATATATATAAACATTTATTTATTTATAAATTTATTTATATATAAAAAAAGGAAAAAAAAAAGGAAGGAAGAACAGCGTTTTGGGTCAAAACGCTGTACTCCCTTCCTCCCCCAAATTCGATTTGGGCAAAAAGCCCTAATCTCTCTCTTCCTCCCATCTCTCTCTCACCCTCTCTCGAACTCTCTCTCCCTCTCACCCATCGCTCTCTCTCTGTTTCTCAATCTCTGCCTCCCTCCTGCACCGTGTCTCCCTCAATCATCGGCGAACCACCACCGCAAGCAACTGTCTCGCCTCCTTTCTCTCTCTGTTTCTCTCTCTTCTTCTTTGCTCTCTCCTGTGACTCACTGTCTTTCTCTCTCCCACACGCGACAGCAACACGTTGCCTCCCTCTCCCTCGCTCACTCATTTGCGCGCGGCGTTCCTTGCTGCGACCTCCACTAAAGCCCTAAGTGATAGTTAGCCGCAAATCCTCAGAACCATAAACTGAGATTGAATCCCATTTTCTGCGTAGGTAAGGACTGGTTCCTAATCCTAGCTCTAGGGCTTCGAATTTTCTTAGTAATTAGGTTTAATTGCTAAAATTTGCTTCAATTTGGAAGCATTGCAGGTTCCGGACTGAATCGAACGGCGAACGGAAGCTAGGTCTGCGAACCGAGAAACCCTAGGTGAGGGAATTTCTGATCCTTTCGATAAGTTGAATGAATCTAAGGTTAATTTAGGGTGAGAAGTTTTGTATATGTCTAAAATGTATGTTGGATCTGAATATAATGCATTTTTGAAATTCCATATGTGATTATTAGAGTTAAGTCTGTAATTCTATAGAAATTTAGGCTGTCTAGTATGAGAAGATATGTTAGAGGATAATAATAATAAAACCTTGTTGGGATGATTGGGTTAGCTTTCCTTAGAGTTTGATTTAAAATGTGCATGAAAAATATTAGGGTTACGTAAATTTGGAAGAAAATTGGGCAAACAGAGAAATATTGGGAATTAAAGTCATTGATGAGGCAAATCTCCTAGATTGATGAAATGAGAATCTAGAAATGTGAATGTGTAAATTAAGGTTATATTAAATTATGAAGAAATTTGAAAACCCTTTAATAGGACTTTATTTGATGATAAATTGTGATGATTGATCTAGGTTAACATTTTGGAAACTCGAAAGGAGTCATTTTGGAGTAATTATGGAAATAAGGAGTGAATACCCTCCCTAGATGTGCGTGGATGGTTATGTATTATTTAAATGAGTAAATGATTTTAATATAATTTGTAAATATTATTTTGAAAGGAATTTTGAAATGAATTTATAATATTTTGTGATTGTGGTGAGCCTAAAATGGAATTGTGAATTATCCATGACTCTTGAGTTTGATTATTGACTTATTTGCACCATGTTACTTTGAGATACTCATGTGAACTGTGAAATATTGCTCTACTTTATGATTGAGTATGAATTGATTGATAAATGGAAAATTTGTAACATGGTGCTAGGAAAAATGACTATAGTCTGAGTCTTGCCATGGATCGGGTCATCAGGGCGGTGTGGTTAAGGTTGGATATATTAGCTTAGGGGAGGTGGGTTGGAGAGCCTCCACAGGCTGCTAGATAACATAGTAGCACCCCACGAAGCTCCACGCTAACGCGAAGACAAAAAGTGGATTTTATAAAAAAAAATGTGAAAAACCCTTGGCGGGTCCTGCCAACGGCCATTAGTAGGATAATGGTTTCGACATACCCCAAAATTGTGATAAAAAATGAATTTGGACTGATTGATTTGATTATATGAGTCATAGTGGTTCGATATGAATGATTTTATGTAAATGAAGTTCTTTATTGCATTAAATTATATTTGATACATGTATTTGGCATCACCACCCTCATCCCTCATTTATATGTTGCATACCATTGCACTCCACTCACTGGGTATTTAAAATACTCACCCCCCATTTTAAATCCTTTTCAGAGAACATGTGGGGAGACAACATCCACTATTGCGGATTGGATGATTATTTTGTTGATTTTTGGGTAGGTATGGATTATGTATTTATTTTGGGAGTTTGTAGGTCGTGGACCATGGAAAGGAAGTTTTGTACATCTCATACGGCACGGATTTTATTGATATTGGTTGAATTTTACGAGCAAGTATTGGTAAAATCCGACGATTATGATTTGGGATTTCATTCTTTTGCTTGAAACTAATTTTAGAAAATTGTTTTATCTTGTACTGGGACATTTGGATTGTAATACTGAATTTCGATACTTTTTTTTTGGTTTTATGAAGTTCTATGCATCTCATACCATTTGGATTTTGCTAATGTTGGTTTGTTTTCTTCAGGTAAGTATTAGTAAAATCTCTATGACTATTATTTGGGACTTCAATCATTTTGATTTTGGAATATCTTTGGAAAATGCTTTATTTGTACTGAGAACTCTGGATTGGCTGGGATGGCCATACTGCATGCATGCATGTACAGTAACCCCCTCCCCAAATGTATGGTGATGCATACTTGTATATATAGGGATGGATTGGATGGGTCCTTGCATGTGTATTGTTTATATGATTTTTTATTTTTTTTTTATTTTTATAGGTTTTATATTTTGAAAGATTTATTGTACAATTAGAATGCCTTGCGCTATCCCGGTATATGGGAAGGTCATATCCGTATGCTGAGATAACGCGGCAGTTGTTATGTGCTCGACGGGATAGTCAGGGCGTGACAAAAGAGAAGAAAATAAGTGATACTTTTTTTTATTTGGTTAAAATAAAAAGTGGAATGAAATAATATCTTACTTACTATTGTTCTCTTATAAAATATTATTTTTAATATTTTTCACCACATAATTTTTTATTTTTTTAATTTAAAATATTTTTCTAAAAATATTATTTTTTCTAAGCAATAGTTGTCTTATATATTTTTCTTATTTTTTATAAATTATTTTCATTCTTATTCTATATTAAATAAATTAGAATTTAATGTAAAAAAATTTAAAAATTAAAAAAAATAAAATTAAAAAATAATTTGTTCAATAAAATTGATGAAAGAAACTAAATTTTATTACTTTATATTAAATAAAATTGAAATAGAAAAATAATGGATAATTTCATAAATATTAAAAAATAAGGTCAAATTTATTCAAAAATTTTATTTTCATTCACTTCCATCCGTTTTAGAATGAAAATGATTTCTTAAGAGGGAGGGGAAGTGATTACATTTCACTTTTACTTCTCTTCTACATTTTTTTTCTTACCAAACAAGTGAAAAGCGTCATTTTCTTTCACTTTTACTTTCTCATCTCTTTTCCTTCCACTTTTCATCCCAACCCAACTAATCTAAAGGGGATAGTGCATGGTGACATTTCTTTATTCACTCTCCATGTCATTCTCATTCAGTTTTGCTCCATCATCTTCTTCTAAACCCAAAAAGGAAAACAAAAAAAAAAGAGGAAAAATGGAGAGGAGCTATCAACAAATAATAAGAATCCAAAATATCTAAAAGAAACAAAAGAAAAAAAAAATAAACAACCCTTATCTTAATTAGGAACAAACAAAAATGAATTAAAAAAGTACTAATGCCACAATTAGAATTTCAAGGTTAGGGTTTACAATCCGTCAAATTCTCAAAAAAGAAATTCTGGGGTGTACCTAGTTCTTTGTTAGCACAAAATTCTCAAATGACCCTTCTAAGGTGCTCTCTTCTCTTATTCTCTCTCACGCCTATTACCTTTATACTGTAAACATCACTCAGAATGTTTCATTTGATGTATTTATATATATATATATATGGAAAGATTTTACATACCTTTAGAAAGTGTTGGCGGTGGTTTTTGACTCCACAGATACCGACTTCCTTTGATTCGAACAACGACTTCCAACATTGATCTGAAACCTACAAAAAATCATCGGAGGGTGTTCTGACAGAGAAGGCTCTCTTACTCAAATCAGAAAGAGCGGTTTTCGATAGAAAAGAAGCAAATTGAGAAAGAGAGAGAGAGAGCCCTGGTCTCCCTATGACTTGTGTGTTATGTCACGCTCCGATCCTCAATCGAAGATCGTGAACAGCCACCTGTTACCCTGTATGCTGCCATCACATGACACACATACCGAGATAACGCAAGGCTAACATCTTTACCTGTTTAAAACCTATTTTTTCCTTAAAATATACTTTCCCAAGTAAAAGAAATTAAAATACAATGCTTTGCCTCAATGAATGAATATACAAAAATTTTGAGAGTTTAAAATTTCAAGTTGCATAATACAATTACAGTCATCCTACAAAATATGTACATGGTTATTCTATAGACCTCAAGTATATACATCATCCAATGTCATTACGGAAGAATGGCTAGTACCATACCCAAAGCCCGACATCTCCAAATGTCTATCAAGTGCGTCGAAAGTCTCTCGACACATCTCTCTGCCAAATCTATATCTGTCATCATGGAAAAGTGAGGGGTGAGTATTAAGGAAAATACTCAGTGAGTGAGGGGATCAATATTATGTTATCAATAGTAGGTATGAGCATGGAGTATCAAAACACATTTTAAAACATGGTGATATTACAAATCGAGCATGGCATTTCCATAAATCATGAGATCATATATCATACATCATAATATCAACATATGCATCCATTAACATTTTGAAATCATTTAGAGCTTGCCAATAAAATATCTCCGGCAATAGTCTACCATGACCAATGATGGGAGCATTGGGGGTTTTTCATATGTAAGAATAAAACATTTAGCTCTCTACCCCAATGTTGGCTATGTACAAGCAACCCCAGTGCTAGACCGCCTATTTGGACAGACCTCCCAATTACCTGGTTCAACTAGGCCCATACGGATATATATAATCAACCATGTATAAAATCCCGCACGGTGCTAGATAGTGGTGCCACACATGTCCTCCTCGATTTGGTTCAACCGGCCGCAACTATATATATGACGTTTGGGGATACCTCCTGCAGAAGCGTATTCGGAAACAATGGGTGCCACTGCAAACGCTCTTCGTAGTTACGGAAATCCACTAGGGACATCATCACATCATCATCATCACAAGAAGGCATCTGGCCCACACATCTCATTAAATCATTTTAAATCAGTGTGCCAATACAATGAAAGCATATAAATCATATCAAGTTTTCAAAGAGTGGCACAATGTCATTTCAACACAATTCATGGATGCATATCATTTAAATCAATTCATTTGAGAGACTCCAATGGTCACAAAGAGAAGCATTTATAAAACATAATCAAATCGCAAGGTTTCACACATATCATAAAATATGTCATTTGAAAAGCTATAAAATATGAAATTTTGTTCCATCAAGAACATAGCGTCAAAGTCTCACTCACAGTATATGAGAAGGTATGTCACTCCCTAAAATGTACCAAAATACGTAGGAAATGCGTTCCCCTCACTTGGTCACCAAGCGTGTCACTACAATGACAACATATAATATATATGAAATGTCATAAAGTTGAAAACCACTATAATAAATTGTATTTTTAATTAATCTTTCATCTAGGATCAAGGCATAGGGCATCATAGGTAGGCCTCTAATGTATGCAAGTGTTATACCCTTTTTCACCACCAAATCCATTACTCTCACATTCTATCTCTTTGTATACTCAAAACAGTCTGAAAGTTTTAGAATTTAATAAACTCAAATCTCACCTCCTTTATGCGCAAAATGGTCCACATTCACATTGCACGTTGTATAATTCACTCTTTAAAATTTTATATGCTAATACACCAATTGAACTTATCACTCCTTCATAAGATTTTACATTCTACAATCCCTTCACATACACATGCTCATACACATTCCTTACATTCTAGGCTACTCACCAAACTAGTGCACATTTTATCACATCACCATAGCACACATATGCTAACTATACAAGCACACACACACATTTATCACACTTCTAAAATTCTATACACATTATGACCCTTTCTCCTCACCATTCACTCCTCGACTACCATAAAAATGGTCTCACTTCAATCATTTTTAGGTGCAGAAAATTTCTGCACAAATTAACCACATTCCTTGGCCTTTAATGAAATTTTCTTGCATAACTACAACCCATTCTTTTCAGCAATCAAACACCCTGTTTTTCAGCCCATATACACATTACAAACTCACAATTATCATTCAATTTTCTGTATACAAAATTCACAAAATGTAGGACACTTTTTCATCTCTCTAATACACCTTTCTCTCCTCCAAATTCTTAGCCAAACACAACCAAATTTCTACACACATTTCTCATATCAATTCAATCAACAACCACACACATTTTCATCACTTTTGTATTAAAATTCTGCACTCATAATTTGTCTTTCGAAAACTAAATTCAGCTCACAAAAACATAGTGTTCTCATTCCAAATTCTCGGCCACACAAGGTTTAAATTTTCTGCACTCATTTCTCATGCTTCATTTGGGTTCCACCTAGACCCTAAGCTATAGAATCATATTAAAATATCATATTAAAGCATTTATACAAAGTTCTAAATTTTCAGCAAAGTGTAGAATTTGTTTACCTCAAATTTTTTGATGTTTCAAGCCCAACCAAGAATTTTCTTCAAAAGATTTCACTCTCCACCTTGATCTTTGCTCTATGTCTCCCTAGGGTTCATCAAGTTAGGTTTCTCCTCTTGGCTTCAAACTTAGATATGTTATAATAGGGTATGAGAGAAAACATTCTTATATAGAAATGTTGAATGAAACTTAAAGAAAACCATGGATCCCTTCCACTTAAAGCTCATGGTTCTCTCTTGAAATCCACTATGCAAAACTCATCCTTTTGCTTTGATTTTTGGATATGTGGTAATTGGGCTTGTGAGGAATTGATTTATGTAGAAATTTTGGGGTAGTATTGTAGAAAATTTTAAGCTTCCTCACTAGCTAACTCACGGCCATGAAAGAACAATGGAGAGTGTTTTGTTTTCTTTGGCTTGAATGTCCCACACTTAGAAGAAAAGCTAAGTGTTTTAGCTTTTGTGAATTTGCTCCATTCAATCCTAGCCGTTCAACATTTTCAAAATCAATTCTTAGCCCTAGGATTACATGATTTCTAACAAGGCTTCCACTCTCTGTCTCATGTTTTCTCCCTCTTTCTCACTCTACAAACACACTTTCACTCACTACACACATGTCTTCATTAATTGATATCTCCTACCAACCAAGATCTAAGGGCACACAATTTTGATCCCATTTTAAATCAAATCCTCATCATTGGTTTGTTTCTAAGAAAACACACATTTTCACACAAGGAATAGTATCTTGTCTCCCACTAATTTAATCCAAGGGCTCACATTAATCCATCTCTCTTCAAATTAAATTTCCACCATTGGATTTACTTTTAAAGAGTTAAGAAAAATAAAAATAAAAACAAAAAATTCTTTTCTCTCCTCACTACATCCGCCACCTCACTCTCTCACTCTCTATACTCTTAATTGATCTTGTTTTGGGAGAAGAACACTTGTTAAATTTGTTTTAATCTCAACCATTGATCATCTCAAGAATTATTTCTCACCATTGGATCATTTTGCACCAAACAACAATTTATTTTCTCTAAATTCTTCAATTCAATAATTACAATCTAATTACATACTAATCAAGGATTCTAATCACTATTGGGTGAGGGCATGTTTCTCCCCTCCATATTGATGAATCTTTGCAACTTTCCACTACGGACCAAGAACTCCAGTTCGGTCCCTTTTGGGATTTTGCCCTTATTGGGTCATGTGGACCCGAGAATTTCAGGAGAAATGACAATACTTAGTCTTGTCTTTTCTAGATACATCATCAGTGGAGTGAGGAGGCTGTCTAATATATAGCTTGTTTTTTATCAGGAGTAGGACTTGACTCTGGGTCTCATTTAAAGAAGTGTAGGTATTAAACCTTCTCTGAGGTAGGGGTCCCATCCGGTTCCTTTTTGGTGAAGACAGCCTAGGGGATCGATTATGTTCTCTTTGGGATGGTCGATTCTTCGGTCAGTCAAATGCTTCCACGTCTTTGATAACGATATACTTTTTGGTATGAGCATAGAACTCATGAATAGTAGAACGAGGTTCTTTGTGATCGAGATTTTCATACCCGAATGGTGTAACTTAGTAAGCAATGTGACAAGTGTAATAAAATGGTCCAAGGCCGGGACCTTTATCATTTTGGTTTTGAATTTCTCTGAGAAGCCTCTCAGGAGCTCATCATCATTGTGTCGTAGCAAAAATGGAGACATGGACTTCTTCTTGGCTCCTTGGTTGATCACAAAGTAAGCTTCAAACTGCTAAATGAGTTGA